>KK115204.1:0-19050 GCA_000611955.2 Stegodyphus mimosarum | reverse complement strand
TGACGAGAAAACTGCCCACGTGTTTGCCGTGCGTGGAGACCCGTGTCGCTGGAAAGGAGGGTCCTGGTAGTTGAGGGGCGAGGTACTGTCCCCAACACACTGCTTTGGCCTCTGCTTCAGCTAAACGGGTGGCACCTTGTCGTCCTCACGGGTGTCAATCGGCTGGTCACTAGTCCTTGTGTCAGTGGCTTGGGGATAAGCTCTCGGGAGTTCCTGCTTTCGGGAAAGCCGACTGTGGGGCTTCAGTTTGCGTATAGGTCTGGCTAGCCCTAACACAGGAATCTGTGTTCCCTTGTTGGGCTCCGTGGTGGGTGGGGCGGTCGGACCCGAATCTTTTTCTCTTCACTATGGAAAACCACAAAATTCATATAAGTCATCCCGAATCGAGTCCTGTCTTTTCCAATCCTAATCCGCCTATAATGTCAACTAATAAAAAACCACGTACCGATGCAAATGCCAAAGAAATTAATTGTCCTCGCTTTCTTGTTGTTTCTAGTGCTTCTGGTGAATTACAAAAGATGTTTCCATTTCTGATCAGCAAGTACATTCATTCATGTGTCGGTGAGCCACGGAACATAAAGTGTCTCCTTTCTGGTGACCTGCTTATTGATACCGTTTCGGCCATCCAGTCTGCTTCACTTTCATGTCAAACCAAACTTGGCAAGTACCGATATCTGTGTCAGAACACAAAACACTCAATTTCTGTAGAGGTGTTATCTCGGAACCGACCTTCTGTTAAGAAACATTAATTCAAAGCAAACCCCAAAATGTCAGTCAGAAAATAATCAATAAAAACAGAAGCCCCAGCAACAACTCTCTTGATGGGATGATTTCTGAATCCGTGGATTCAGATAGTATGGAAGTAGAAGAGAAAGTTCCCAAGCATCTATTTCCACGAAAAATTAAAATGCAGCACAGAAAGAACAAACATTAATTATAATGGCCACCCTCGTCTTACTGTCGCGGTTTCCACCGAAAGTTTCTCGACATCAAAGCATTAATCAATGCTAATTATCCTGTGTGCTTAGCAATACAGGAAACAAATCTGAAACCAGAACAACAAGCAAAACTTCGAAGGTTCTCTTTCCTCAGGAAAGAAAATATTGGAGGTGAGCGTGCCAGTGGGGGTGTTGGTCTCCTCACCTCACTGGACTATCCATCAAATACACTTCCTTTGATAACATCCCTCCAAGTTGTCGCTACCCAAGCAAATTTTCATATTGCTGTTTCAGTCTTTTCTCTGTATTTGCCCCCAAATGAGCACATTGATCAGCAGGATTTAAATGATCTCATAGAGCAGCTGCCTGAGCCCTTTATCATAATAGAGGATTTTAACGGCCATAGTCGGCTCTGGGGAAGTTGTGAGGTATTCCTATTTAAAGTTCTAACTTAGAACCCCAAGAACACTACCGAGCGAATAATCGCTTAAGTGTATGGACAGAACACGTAAGACTTAAGAAGGGTTTAAAACCCTTTATTTTCCAGTATATTTAAAATCAGTTCCGACTTTGACCTTTACACAAAGCCGCCGCTTGGGCTTGAACTTAAAATAATAATAATTTAAATTAAAACTAGCCTAACTAAGCTATTTAAAAGGTGTAGCCGAAGCTATCAGAATCTAACTAGTTGGATCCTAAGTATTAATTAAATCGGCGAAGCCAAGCAAGGGCCTAAGGTATGGCCGAGCGTAATAACAGCTAAGAGAGACGTAGCCAGAAGGCAAACGCGCGCTAGTCAGGGAATCAGACTCTCTCTCCTGAGGTCTCCTATTGAGGTTACGACTTAAATAGTACTCTTTCTCATTTGCATTACATGCGTTTCTGAATTCACATTCTGGCACTAAATTGTAAGCTGAAATTAGAATAAGATAGGAAAGATATAAAACTTAAAATAACTATTAATTAACTTAGGATAAACCTTACAAAGAAAAGGCACAAATTACCGAAGAAGACAAATTGAGCAGACGATTGAAGATCATAGGTTTTGTCTCCTGAATAATGGGCTGAATAGATACTTCTATGAACCTTCAAGGACATTCCACGTTCTCGACCTTGCCATCTGTTCACCATCTCTGTTGCCACTTTGCAGTTTTAATGTGAGAAATGATCTTTACAACAGCGATCATTATTCCATTTTTGCATCTTTTGCACAAAGAGGAGCAAACCCCATGTCGAAATCCCTTCGCTTCATACTTGAAAGGGCAGACTGGTAACTCTTCTCTACGACTGCAGAGCTCACGGAGAACATAGTAGAAGATGTGCGTATCGATGATGCAGTTGAAGCAGTTACTAATACTATTATTCAGGCAGCTATGCTTTGCATTCCTAGAACATCAGGAAAAATGCTTAAGTATTGAAAACCATGGTGGAATCGTGACTGTCATGAAGCACTGAAAAAACAGAGAAAAGCATGGGGAATTTTTCGTAAGTATCGTCCTTTACGAAATCTTATAGCGTTTAAAAGAGCCAAAGCAAATTCACGAAAAGTAAGAAGGCAGAGCCAGAGGGATTCTTGGATTTCATATGTGTCATCAATAACATCCTTTATCCTTTTTTCCTTTTTGGAAAAAGATGGCCGAGTGATTAGCTCCGTAGAAGAAATTGCGAATACTATTGGTGAGACATTTGCTGCCGTCTCATCCAGCAGAAATTACTCACCTGCTTTTCTTTCTATCAAGCAGCGCGAAAAAAATTGAAATTACTCACCTGCTTTTCTTTCTATCAAGCAGCGCTCCGAAAAAAATCCCATTGCTTTCAATCCTCCAACTCTGAGCCCTATAATAGGGATTTTACTATGATTGAGTTAAAGAGAGCTTTGTTTCAGACACACAAATTTTGTCCGGGTCTTGACGGCGTGAGCTACGATATGCTGAAGCATCTATCCTGTAAGTCGCTGAATGCCCTTCTGACTATTTACAATAGGGTGTGGAAGGAGCATACTTTCCCCAGTGCATGGAGGACAGCTGTTGTCATTCTTATCGCTAACACACATACAAAGATAAAACACAAAGTAAGATTAGTAACCAAAGGATTTACTCAGGAATATAGCAATGACTATGATGAAACATTTTTACCAGTAGTGAAGCATACTACAATTAGAGTTTTCTTAACATGGGGCAGTACATAATAATGTGAAGATTCATCTACTAGATGTTAAAACAGCATTTTTGCATGACACATTGAAGAAATATACATGGAAGAACCATGATTTGTAGTTACAAAAGAAAGAAATATGGTTTGTAAATTAAAGAAGTCAATTTATAGTCTCAAAAAGAAGCTAGGTGCTAGAATGCAGAAATTGAAAATACACTGAAAAATATTGGGTTCAATCAAAGCAAAGCAGATTTGTGTCCTTTCACAAAAGAGGATCATGATAAAATAATTAGTGTAATTGTATATGTTGATGATATTCTAATAAGTTGAAGAAGGGAAAATTCATCAAGCAATTAATGATTGAAAGAAACGTTATCAAATAACACATCATGGTGAAGCTAAATATTTTTTAGTCATGGAAATAAATCAACAGTAAGATGGAAGTTATCTCTTATCTCAGAAAAATAAATTAATTTGTCAAGCAATTTCAACTTGAAGAAGTAAAACCTACTAGTATGCAAATTTGAAAAAAAATATTATAGTCCAAACAAGAAAGAAAATCTACCTTCAAATGATAAATTTCGCCTTCGCCATTGGAAGTTTTTTTATATATATCATCTATTACAAGAGCAGATATTGCAGCTTCAACTTACATACTTAGCAGAAGACGTAATAATCCATATCAATAAAAATAGAATGCTGTAGAAGCAATTATTAGACATTTGAATACAACAAAACATCTTTTTTTACATATTTCATTGAAGGAAAAACCTAATCTTAAGTTTATTCAGATGTTGATTGGGGATGGGATATTGAAGACAGAAAATCCATATCAGGAATTGTCATTTTATTTGGCAGAAATTGTATTTTGTGGTTTTTCAAGGGAAAAAAAGA
The DNA here is from genome assembly GCA_000611955.2 of Stegodyphus mimosarum. Taxonomy (NCBI): domain Eukaryota; kingdom Metazoa; phylum Arthropoda; class Arachnida; order Araneae; family Eresidae; genus Stegodyphus; species Stegodyphus mimosarum. The sequence continues at coordinate 15,064 of KK115204.1, read as the reverse complement.
TGTGTCTCTTTATCTTCAGCAGAAGCTCAATATGCTGCACTCTTGCAAGCTATGCAATGATACCATTAGCATTTTTGAAGATAATCAATCAATAATAAAACTTGTAGAATCTAGAAAGTATAGTTCATATACAAAACACTGTTTCATCATATATGATAACAAACTTAATACATTTCACCAACAATAAATCATTTAACACATGGACTGTATTCCTTCACTTTTATTTCACTACACTAATTATAAATAAGATGTCAGCAATGTGAAATGATTTATACAAAATAAGCGAGCCATTCCACATGGCTGTCACACACACAATTCTATGAATCAATTACTTGTTGCCACACACAAAGTTTAAAACCAAAAGAAACTTACGCTGTTTGCAACAATAAAATGAAGCAAATGATACTCACATAAACATATATGCGACTTGCATAATAAAAAAATCATAAAATTGTCTTATCTTTCAACCGAATTGATTACAATTGGTACGAGTTTCATTAGCATACCTATGTTTTTTCATGCGCAAATCTTAAATCCCCATGTTTGGAATATACTTCTGATATTATTACCTAACAGGATATTAAATACTGAAGTTGACTGTTAATTTTGATTTGTGTTCTACATAAGTTAAATAAGGATTTTGTGGTTATTCTAACTTAAAACTGTACTAAACAGAAGATAGTGTACTTAGCTTTAGTTGTGTAAACTGCAACACATATTGTTTTGCGGAAATTTTTTCAAAATATTCAACCACATTTTAGACTTTTAAAATAGATAGTATTTTTAATTGAAATGTTATATGTATATATATGTAAATATATATATCTACCTTTCTATCAATAAAATAAAAATATCCCTTTAACTCTCTTCATTCTATAAAAAATAATAATACTCTGTAATCTAAAAATAGTAATTACTTTTCGAGACTGCATCATCAAATCTATCTTGCCCAGCTTGCATAACATTAATGACATCACTAATTACGGACTGAAACTTTTTTATCGAAATCGAAACCTCCTGGCGAGCTTCCATCTCTGGAAAAATTGCACACTTGCTTTTCTATCTTTTTTGCTGAGCAGCTTGCTATTGCAAAATCTATCAAAAATGTGAATATTCCAAATTAGGCACGAAATAGTGTGCCAAAACTATTTGTGGCCACAATATTTCCTGAAATAAAAAATGAAGATATAATCTGTCTTGGCTGCTAAGTTTCCCTCATTGACATGGATTTACATTATTATACTATTCTGCTGCGTCATCAGTGTTCTGTTTATTTCATCTTATATTACATATATATATTCAAAATTCATGAAAAGAAGATTTGGTCTCGTCATTCCAATCATTTTTCTATTTATTATTCTTAATATCAGAACATGATCTGATGAAATATTCAATAAATATCATATTACTTTAAAAGCCTTTTTGAAAACAGAAATTTTTTAATATAATACCTTTTTAATACGTAATCATAAAATTTCTTTAAAGGCATTAAAATAATATATTAACTTTTTGTTTTGTGAACTGTGCTATATTTTTTTTAAATCACGTGATTAAAATCATGATTTAAATTGCTAAATTTTAATGAGGAGATTAAAATCAGATACTCCAATCTACATAAAACATACACAAATTTTTATAAAGAGTAAAAACATTTATTATTACAAACTTCATGTGTCAATAAAATCACATCTTAGTATTTCAAATGATCAATCTTCAAAAAGAAAAAAAAATGTTTTAAAAGTTACATTAATATTATTGGTGTTAAAAAGGCTTAAAAAACATATAAATTTCTATAAATTATCTATTTTAAGAAAAGTACATAGTACAATATGCAAAAGAAAACTTTATTAGATGAGTTTGGAGCTTACCACCAGTTTTCTAAATCATAACGAATAACAACTCACTTTTCTTTTTTGAAAATGCCAGACCATATTTTTGACTTCTTATTTTACAATTAAAAAAGTTGCCAAAATACTATAACTTAAAAATATACTTTAAATAAATAAATACTATCAAATATAAGAATCATTTAAAAAATTTTTACTTTCTTAAAAACTTATAAGTAAATGTACTGCGGCTTTCAGTTAAAAATAATAATAAAAAAAAACTACTACTTTGCACTTTTTTTCGTAAATAAATTTCTTTGTTTCTTAATATATTTATTTGATGGAGCTTTGGCTTGCTCAGGTAATTTTTCAGGTAATGCTGCTGAGCAAGCCAGAGAAATATCCATGTACGCATTTATGGCATTTATATTTTGTTCAGCATAGTGCAGTACATGTTCAGATTCACATTCTGATAGTCTTCGCTGTAGCTTATTTAAAAGTCCTGTTTTTTTATTTTCAAGAGATTGATTTTTTTGTAAATATGGGACTATAATATTTCTTTCAGTCTCATTTCTCTCTTCATCAATAATGAGATTGTCACCACTAAATTGTTCGTGAAGAGTTGCTATAGTATTAATTTGTTCATGTGGGTTTTCAATAGAAGCTTGTTTCAGTTTTGTGCAAACGTAATGAATGTGCTTGCATATGACAAATCGAATACTAAAGTCAATACATTTACAAGACATTGAATGAATGCATATGTTGCATTCGTCGCATCTGATTGGGCAACTGCAGCTGTCATTTACCTTTTCCACTTCATAAGTATAAACAGTAGACTGCACAGTTTTTGTAACTGTGTATTTGTTACCTATATAAAAAAAAATAGTATTCATTTTTCATTTCTAGACTGTTTCTATGCCTCTTACGTATTAGCATGATTCTTGACGTTAACTTCCCTCTTTCCAAGGAAATCATCCTGGATAGCAATTTCTTAGCAATAGCATTTGTTATAATTGCTATAGACCTGTCCAGTCTTTTAATAATCGTGCCGCCAGCCTCCTCATATTTTAACTGACGATGCCAGCGCTCTATCTTCATATTTGTGTTAATTCCTAAGCCTACTCGATGACAATATGCCCATTTTTCAGTCCTTTTTTCATAATTTGTTTTAAAATATTCAATAAAATTCTTTTCTTTATCTTCAAAAGTGGAAATAAAATTACTCATCAATCTCTCAAAAGTTATTATGTCTACTTCCGTTATTATTTTCTTTAATTCGATTTTGATGTTTTCTTTATTGGTCTTATTTTTCACTTTAGAGTTGATTTGAAAGTTCCAGTTTTTGTTTATGTGCCATGTGCAAAGCAGGTGTCTACTGCTATCTTCAAAAACGGTTTGCCAGGCATTGTAATACGAATTAGTATCATCACTCATGAAAACTTTAGTTTCCATGTTTGCGATTCTTTTTTTAATTGCATTAAAAAAAGATATAAAAGTATCTGTGGCAGTTCTTGTTGAAAAAAGTACTGCAATGGGCAAACCTTCATGATTTTCATCATGCACCATTACAGTACTTAGTTGGAATCCATATTGATTGGTCCCATGTGTTGAGTCAATCATTATGCAGTCTGAGCCGTACAGATCTAATAACTTTGCTGGGGTTCATTCATGATTCCCAGTAAAAATTCCTCCTTTTGTATTGCTGGAAAATCTTCCAGTACCTTTCCAACTTGTTTATAAACGAGTACTGAATTGCACTCACCATCTTGTAATTTTTTTACTGTTATATCAACAGATGTGGCATCATCCTCATGTAACATTATATTTTTCTCAATTTTGAATTCTTTCTGAATGTTATGAAGATCTTTACGAGTGGTGAGGCCGTATCGTTTTGTAGGAGAGTACTTCTTCCTTGTTTTATCCAAAATCTTAGACATTGGAATCCCGAGATGAAGAGAGGAAGCAAGATTACTTTTTTCTTCTTTAGACAGAGGAAGCTTTCCTACTTCCAATTCATGCCCAACATGTTTTGACTGATAGACAACTTTTATTTCAGTTGCTTCGTTAACAGTTTGTGCAGACACATTAATGATCGCAGGGCAGGTACAGCCAGATTTTATAGAACCTTTTGCTTTTAAATGTCGCATTCTATCCTCTTTTGGAATATAAATACCACTTCGATGACAGGTGTAATATGTAAGCTTAACGCCAGTTTCTTTATTTTTTAAAGAACTTTTAAGCAAGAATGACGACTGGTCGTCTTTTTCAATTTTTCTTTTCCACTCAAGAAATTCTTCTTCGGAGTAGAACGTTAACTGCAAAAATTTTAACAAAATATCATGTTGGAGCTGCAAATGATCATGCAGTTGAGAAGTAGTACGGAACTTTCGATCACACATACCACAGAGCTGATTACATTTCAGATCTGGTTCTTCACAATGCACCTTTCGCATATGCGAATATAAACTTTTTCTTTGCGTAAAGGTTGTTTGGCACTTTTCACAAACAATCTGATCCATTGTCTCTGAGAACAGCCGTTTAGTTGGCCCTGAAAAGGGCCGTTCTATTGAACACTTTTGAGACATTAGCGCTACAACAAAAATATTCTGCGCGTTTTTCTTTCCGCTTTTTTAGGATGAAACAGCGCATGCGCAAAAATTCTAACTTCTCTATACCCCTGTGAAAATAATAGACTCGCCTCCCACATAGGCTGCCTTTTTGGAATGTAGACGCTAGTTTCACACAGCATCTGCATAAGGTGACCTTGGAAACAAGTAGCAGTGGATCCAACCACTTCCGTTTACAGGGGAAGACGGTAGACTAATTATTTTGGCGTTGGGGTGTCATTACACCCCGCGCGAGTCCTGCCGGGTTAATACATATATCATAATTTTCTTCAGATAAAGTATAACCCGATAACAATTATATGCAGAACCAGATAATAAACTTTTCAAAAATGTAAACTTGTCTATTTTGGATAAACTCGGATTGGAGTGAATGACATTATCATATGAATTAAAAAATTCAAGCCATTTACTGGGATCACCAGCAAATTTTTCTATGTTCAATTTAGGTAACTTTACTGAAGCACTACTTGTAACAACATTGTTACCGTTCTTAGTGCTCCTAATACCATTACTCGTTTTAACTACATTTCTTTCAACAACTTCATTACTATTAATTTTCTTTATTTTACCAACAATCTTAGCTTTAAACGTTATTATTTTGTCATCATACTCTTCACATACAAGCAGTTCATTTTCGTACTCTTTTTCATCAGTTATTAGAGCATCGATCTTTGAGTCAAGACTTTTAAGCTTCTCATGGTATTCGATTAACAACTCATATGATGAATTTAAATCTTCTACATGTTCTTTGCTTAATTCTTTCGATAATAGTTTCTCAAGTTTATTTAGAAGTGTAGTAACTTTACTACGTGCACGTTTCTTTTTGGATTTTCCTAGATCATCCGTCATGTTGTTTTGTTTCAAAGATCGATACCAAGAAATAAATAATTCAAAATCTTACCGACCAAATTCTAGCTGGCAGGTCCTCACTGGTGTTGCTCCAAGAAATAAGCGGTTATTATGCACATCATGACTTTCCAGAGGTGTGGTTACAGGGTGTCGAATAATGGTCGGTACTTGACTTCCGTGGATTAAGCAAAGTTCACACACAATATTTATTACGATGACAACACACAATAATATTAAGAAGAAAGATACATCTTTAAGAATTGGGTTACAAGATTCTGCCCTTTTGACGCTTCAAGGTATACGTCTGTTCACGATGAGTTACAGGAATTAACTGGCACTTTTTGACGCGATGATAGCGCCATCTATACTAACTACTAAGGACAGAACAAAGATATTGAATTAAATATATAAAAGCTGTAAATGCAACCTTTATCTCAGACATAAAATTAAATTGCAAATAAAAATTTTAAGAAAAGCAAACATTTTTCTGGCCTTTCATTTTAGTTCGGAAATTAAAATATTCCCGAATTCCATTTTTCGTGGCTGTAAGCTGGCAAATATATCAATAACTTTCTCAATTGATATTTCTTTAGTATAATGAGTATACATTAATGCCAAAGAACTTCTGCGTTTTCTTCCGTCATAGTAGCTCTGTTATAGTTTTTTAATCTTTTCAAAGCACTTGCGAAACGTTCTCATTCACAAGATGTTATCGGCAGTGTAGCTGCTATGTGCAAAAGCATATCAATATCTGGGAAAAAGTTTTTATTCAAAGCTGTTAAACCCAAAGCTGGTGTGTTTGGAAGCTTTGTTTTGGAAATAGACGTAAAATGCCGTCGCCAACGTTTCATCTCTTCATTTAGAAGTTCCGGAGAGGGTAAATCATCTTTATATGTGACTTTCAACTCATTTACAGCAGTTTCGTTTACATGATCAACGCAAACTGTTGGTAGTATGCAAAACAGGGATGATGTAGTCTTTTCTAAATTTGAAAATTGAGATTTTAAATGGAAAGTGAGATGGTCAAGTAAAAGAATTCCTAAAATAGTTTTGTAGTAACTAAACACAGAATCACAATGAGCATTATTTCGATGGACTTGCTTTCGAACGATGCGTGGCATTTTAAGCTCCACATCTAATTTTTTACACATTTGCCCAGCATGATCAAAAATGCTTTCAAAACTCTTTTCTACATTTTCACTCTCAGCAATATAAAACTCTATTATTTCTTGGACCATGTTATAGGCTTCCACAATATCAACAGCTCGTCCCTGAAGTTTAACTGTTATTCGTTGTAAATGAGATAGATAATGATACACTGTCATAAAAGTTACAATGAAAGGAGACGAAAGTATTGAATTCAGCAGAACTATAGCATCTAGCTTACATTGCGCGCTCAACTGATTATGCACATAAGAATCTGGTTTGGTTTAGTACACAATGTGCTGTAGGGCTTCAATAATATCAAAAAAGCTTTGATAAAAATGCTGGTACGCCTTATGCCACATGGCCCATCTTGTCCGGCAAAGGTCTAATATTATTTTTCGTCGACCTAAATCATGTGTAGCATTCTAGTTTACAGTTTGAGTAAGAAGATCATTTCGTTTAGAACTGTTAAAAAAAAGAAAACAAGCATTTTTCAGTTGATCCAGCATATTGTGAATTTCAGTAATTTTGCATGGGTGTATGATTACCAGATTCAGGCAATGAGAAGAGCAGTGCATATATATTGCTTTTGGAGCGAAAGTTTTAATTCGAGCTTGAAGTCCAACCTTTTTCGATGGCATATTACCTACTCCATCATTACTCTGACCTCTAATGTTGCCAGTATCTAACCCGAATTTTGAAATTATAGAGGATGAAATAAAGTCTCTTGTAATACTATCTAGCCTGAGAAAATCTAGGAATTCTTCTCTAATATTTTTTTGACTGTCGACAAATGTTATACACAATCATAAAGTTTCCGCATTATTTGAAGTGACTTCATCAGCCATTATGGAATAAAATCTTGCTGTTTTAATTTCTTCGATGATATCTTTCTGAATTATTTGGTGTCCAATTACATCTGCCAGCTCATTTTGTATGGTAGATGACAAATAAGTCGCATTTCTTATGGCTGGAGAACTTAAATGTTGTTGTAAGTCTTCTGCATAATTAGATAGCACTTTGAGAACAGTTAAAAAATTTCTTGGATTTTCTGCTTTTTCCAGTTTTTCGCTATGTCCTCTGAATGCTATACATTGTTTGCCACAGAATATTATTGCCCGTATAATATGCCGGACCATCTGTCTATTCCTTTCAATAGAGGAACGTGTCTTATTATCCAAGCATACATCAACAGAATTTTCAGGTATCACAGGCTTTTAGAAATTTAGTTGCACTTGTAAAGTTCAAGTGGTAAACTGTCTTTTGATGAAGATTTGCTTTTACTTTCATCTTCGTCCAGTTTTTGAAAGGCTGGAATACAAATCTTGCTTTCCCTTCTCGATTTCCACAGAAAAGTTGGCCAGAAAACATTAAAAGTTAATGAATTCACTTATTCCCATGTGACTTTAATCATTTCTATACTGTGTCTTATGTTAAATTGCTTCCAAAAATGTAATTACTGTGCTTTCTTTCATGCCTGACATAGCAGGCTTTGAATGTTTTTATGATTCCTTGATCCATTGTTTGGATTAAGGGAGTTGAGTCCAGTGGAGAGAGGAGAGGAGAACATTACAGTTCACGTAATATTTCACTTCTTTAATAAATGACTTTTCAAACCAGTCATTAAAGAAAACTAGCGCATTGCTCCCAATACTCTGCAACATACTGCGTTGAACTGGATTCCTGCAGTGGACAAATTAAATGGATACAATTAAGATAACATGTATATGCAAAATTGCGTTCTCAATGTGTAACTTACGCATTCAGTTCCATTAAAAATCATTTTGGAAATATGCTAAAGATGAAGATTACTTAAAACATCTCTCCTGCTGTTTGTTTTTAATTACAAATATGAAGAGGAAAAAGTCTGTTAGGCAGTAAGTTCTTTAGTCCACCAACTTCACATTTGTGATAGTAAGAGATAAAATCATGTATCATAAAAAAGGATTATTTTTTCGAATTCCAATAAATGGTTTGAGAACATATCTACCAAGTTTGATTCTTTAAAATTTACAAAACATTTTATGTAAACTGAAAGGTAAGTATACTGAAAAAAATTTGAATGCAGATAATAGAAATCTCAGTATGATCAATTTTATGTATTCAAAATAAGTAAATAATCTGAAAGAAAGCAAAATATGTGGGATAAGAAAATTGTGAAATGGTATGTACATTTTGGTGAATGAAAGCAAAAAAAAAAATACAATTAAATTTTCATAATCCGTGCGTCATGTACAGATGTATGTGTTCATTTATATATGTTATACCATAGTCGTATCTTCTTCAAATAACAACACCTTTTCTAGGTTAAATATTTACTATGCAACTATATACAGATTACATTTTAGAAGACATAAAAACATTTTCACTACAGTACAGCGTGCTAAGCAGCGTCCGCTCTCTTCTCTTTCACATACCAATCTCACTTTACTCCCACTTGCGACCAGGGGGCAATCCGTTCCCCTCTTCCGGCCGAGGCGAGAAGAAGAGTTCTGTATCCCTTCTTTGAGGGTGGGTAACCAAGTGTTCTTTAGAACAAGAAGTCGTTGCAGCTCTTCCCCCTTCGTAGAAACATTTTGCTCATCAAAATGTTTAAACATATTTGGTTGGGAGAAAGATATAAGAGGAACAAATTCAAAATATATATAAGAGAAACAAATTCACATAGAAGTACCATGATATCACATCAAGGCCAGTGACACAAATACATCAAATTTCACAAAAGAATACAAAATAAATACAAATTAAAGGCGAAGTTTTTTTTTCTTTTTCTTTAAATTGCAGACCTGCTTAGACTGTAAGCATATTTATGGGTCTTCCCATCTCGATGAATAACTTGGAAATTATATGGCTGCAGGGCTAAAGCCCACCGCATTAGCCTGGGCTTAGAGCCTGCATTAGTTTTCAACCAAACTAAGGGGTTGTGGTCAGTCATTACAGTAAATTTTGCACCGTCCAAATAATAATGCAATTTTTTACAGCAAAACTATGCATACGCATTCCTTTCAGTTGTACTGTACTTAGCTTCCGTCACTGAAAACGTCCTGCTTAAGTACAAGATGAAGTGTTCGGCATTGTTCTCATCCATTTGCGTTAATACTACGCCCATCCCTCAATCGGAAGCATCGGTTTGCACAAGAAACCCTCTAGTAAAGTCTGGTGCGTGTAGCACAGGTTCCTTCATTAATTTTTCCCCCTCAGGGGCCCACTTTTGTGAGTACGGGTGTGGCAATCCCGAGGTACCCTAGCCCTTCAGGGGATCATCTTCTTGATGAGACGGGTGTCACGATCCTGGAGCCCCAGTGATCTATCCTCTTTTTCGTCTCCTCTCCTCTGAGCTGAAGCTTTCTTCCTTCCTTTCTCCCTTGTGGTTTTCCTCTTCGGAGTTTGGGGTTTGCCATGACAGACTGGAACAGCCCGTGTCTCTGGTTCTGAAGTGGCGAGAAAACTGCCCACGTGTTTGCCGTGCGTGGAGACCCGTGTCGCTGGAAAGGAGGGTCCTGGTAGTTGAGGGGCGAGTTACTGTCCCCAACACACTGCTTTGGCCTCTGCTTCAGCTAAACGGGTGGTACCTTGTCGTCCTCACGGGTGTCAATCGGCTGGTCACTAGTCCTTGTGTCAGTGGCTTGGGGATAAGCTCTCGGGAGTTCCTGCTTTCGGGAAAGCCGACTGTGGGGCTTCAGTTTGCGTATAGGTCCGGCTAGCCCTAACACAGGAATCTGTGTTCCCTTGTTGGGCTCCGTGGTGGGCGGGGCGGTTGGACCCCAATCTTATTTTCTTCTCAATATGGCGACTCATAATATTTTCATTATTCCTAAATCAACTGAAACTACCAAAGTCCTTCAAAGTACTGAATCGTGCGAAACATCCACTGTAAAAAAACTGAGAACAGATGCAAATGCCAATAACCCTAAAAACTGTCCACGTTTCCTTGTCATTTCTAGCACTTCTGGCGAGCTGCAAAAGTTATCACCTTTTGTAATCAGCAAATACATTCAATCTTGTATTGGTGAGCCTAAGAACATAAAGCGTCTCCGTTCTGGAGACTTGCTTATAGATACGACATCGGCCACACAGTCTGCATCCTTACTTCAAGTAACCAAACTTGGGCAAGTTACCGTCAAAGTAACACCGCATAAAACTTTGAACTATCGTCGTGGTGTCATCTCGGAAATCGACCTTCTATACGTTCCCGAAGAAGAGATCGAATCCGAGCTTGCGGATCAAAATGTCTGTGGTGCTAGATGGATCAAGATGCGTAAAGAAGGTCAGTTGATTAACACAAAACACGTGATCCTGACCTTCAACTCGCCTGATCTGCCTATGAATATTAAGGCCGGATATCTAAATATTCCCGTAAGATCTTATATTCCAAATCCCATGCGTTGCTTCCAGTGCCAGCGTTTTGGTCATACCAAGAACTCGTGCCGTGGCAAATTGACATGTGCGCGATGTTCACTGGTAGACCACGAGAGCGAAAACTGCTCCGCTGTGCCACTGTGCATAAACTGCAAAGGTGAGCACACAGCATTTTCCCGATTATGCCCAAAATGGAAATTAGAAAAGGAAGTACAGGCTACCAAAGTAAATAACAACATCTCTTATGCAGAAGGCTAGTACAAACCAATCAGATTCGTCCAAACACCTCTTTTGCCGCAGCCGTTAAATTATCTAAATCAATTGCAGTGCAAGTATCAGTCGGGACGCAAACACTTCCAATAAAAACACAGGAGACAATAGTAAAATGAAAAACGAAAAACCAACACATTCAATTCAAAACAAGGAAACAGTAGTTGAAAGCAAACCTAAAAATAAAACTCAACATAGAAATGATAAAAATAGAAGCCATAGCAATAGCTCATACGAAAGAATGATATCTGAATCAGGTGATTCAGATAGTATGGAAGTAGAAGAGGGGCTGGAAATCCCCAAACATCTGCTTCCACTTAAAACAAAACGGCAGCACCGAAAAAACAAACATTAATCATAATGGCCACCCTCATCTCCTGGGACTGTCGCGGCTTTGACCGGAATTTGATCGATATAAAAAATGTTATCAATGCTCATAATCCTGTGTGCTTCGCAGTACAGGAAACAAACCTGAAACCCGAAAAGCCAGCAAAACTTCGGAGGTTTTCTTTCGTCAGGAAAGATAATATTTCAGGTGAGCGTGCCAGTGCAGGTGTAGGTCTTTTCACCTCTCTGGACTATCCATCAAATGCACTTTCTCTGACGACGTCTCTCCAAGTTGTCGCTGTTCAAATAAATTTGAATATTGTGCTTTCAGTCGTCTCTTTGTATTTGCCTCCAAACGAGCACATTGACCAACAACATTTAAATGAGCTTGTAGAGCAGCTGCCTGAACCCTTTATCCTTATAGGAGATTTTAATGGGCACAGTCCGCTCTGGGGAAGTAAAGACACCAATGCACGAGGAAGACAAATTGAGCAGCTGATTGAAGATCACAGCCTTTGTCTCCTCAATACTGGGCAGGACACATACTTCCACGAGCCAACAAGAACATTCCACGCCATTGATCTTGCCATTTGTTCACCGTCTCTCCTGCCGTATTGCACGTTTAGTGTCGGCAATGATCTCTACAGCAGCGATCATTACCCCATCTTTGTATCTCTCGCACGAAGAGGAGTAAACCCCATGTCGAGATCCCCTCGTTTTATATATGAAAGGGCAGGCTGGGAACTCTTTTCTTCTGTTGCAGAGCTCACAGCAAAAATGGTACAAGATGTACATATCGATGAGGCAGTGGAAGCAGTTACGTATGCTATCAATCAAGCAGCTACGCTCTCTATTCCAAAAACATTAGGAAAATTGCCTAAATATTCCAAACCATGGTGGAACCGCGATTGTCAGGAAGCAGTGAGAAAACAGAGAATAGCTTGGGGAATTTTCTGTAGATACCCAACTGTTCGAAACCTTATAGCATTTAAAAGAGCCAAAGCAAGCGCACGAAAAGTACGACGGCAGAGCCAGAGGGATTCCTGGATTTCATATGTGTCATCAATAATATCCTCTACGCCAAGTAACCGAGTTTGGGAGAGAGTTCGAAAAGCATGTGGAATTTATAAACACACTCACTTTCCTTTTCGGAAAAAGATGGCCGAGTAATTAGCACCATAGAAGAAATCGCGAATACTATAGGTGAGGCATTTGCTGCCGTTTCTTCCAGCAGAAACTACTCACCCGCATTTCTTTCTATAAAGCTGCTCTCCGAGAAAAATCCCATTGCATTCAACTCCTCCAAATCTGAGCCTTACAATAGAGATTTAACCATGTTCGAGTTAAAGAGAGTCTTGTTTCAGACGCATGAGTCTTCTCCGGGTCTTGACGGCATCAGGTACGAAATGCTGAAGCATCTGTTCTATAAGTCACTGACTGCCCTACTAACCCTTTACAATAGGATGTGGAATGAGCATACATTCCCCAGTGCATGGGAGAAAGCTGTTTTCATTCCGATCGCGAAGCCAGGAAAAGACCCGGGGAATCCCTCGAATTATCGGCCAATTGCCCTGACCAGTTGCGTATGCAAACTGTTTGAAAAAATGGTAAACAGCCGCCTAGTCTATTACTTAGAAAAGAATAACATAATATCGCCTTATCAAAGCGGTTTCCGGAAGGGAAGGACAACTGTAGATAACATGCTCCTTTTGGAGACATCAATTCGAAAAGCTTTCCTTAGAAGGAACCATCTTGTCTCTATTTTTTTCGATATTGAGAAAGCTTACGATAAGGCATGGCGATATGGGATCCTTCGTGATGTTCATAACAGTGGCTTACGCGGCAACTTACCTTTTCTAATTCAGAACTTTTTGACGGACAGAACGTTTCAGGTAAGGATTGTCTCTGTGATGTCTGAGATTTTCGAAGAGGAAGAGGGTGTGCCTCAAGGCTGTGTACTAAGTGTAACTCTATTCAGCTTAAGAATAAACACTATATTGAAAGAACTTCCTCCAACTATTTTAGGATCTTTATATGTTGACGACCTTCAGATTAGCTGTCGAGGAGCAGATATGAGACATATAGAGAGACAATTGCAGATCGCTTTGAACAGGATCCAAGAGTGGTCGAACAAACAAGGGTTTACTTTTTCCGAACAGAAGACCGTGTGCGTGCACTTTTGTAGGAAAAGAGGTCTCCATCCTGAACCTGAACTATATCTGAATGGATCAGCGATCCCGGTGTCGCCTGAAGCAAAATTTCTGGGGCTGACATTCGGCCGTAAACTGACTTTCCTTCCTCACGTTTTAAATTTGAGGAAGAAATGTATGAAAATACTAAACATTTTGAAAGTCTTGGCGAACACGTCCTGGGGCGCTGACCGATGTTCTATGCTTCGTATGTACAGAGCACTCGTTCGTTCTAGACTGGACTATGGCTCAGTTATATATGGATCCGCCCGGTCATCAGTGTTGATTAAGTTAGATCCTGTTCATCATCAAGCTCTGCGGATTTGTTCTGGAGCATTCAGGACATCTCCTACCCAGAGTCTTTATGTTGATTCTTAACCATCTCTCCATTTGACGCGTGAGCAGTTGTCTCTTTTGCAATATTTTAACATTTTATCTCAACCTGACAATCCTAATAGGCTAGCTTTACTAGATAGCAGTTATGAAACATTATTTGAAGCACGTCCATCCTGTGTGCCTACCTTTTCTTTCAGAGTTCACCCTCTGATCGAGGAACTCTCCCTGTCTGATATGGCCCCACAAGCAGTACAGCATTTTGAAATTCCACCTTGGGAAAATGCTCAAATCCAGCTTCTTGATACAGTAGACGCTCGTTTTTACGAACTCGTAGGGACTACGAAAACAGTTCGTTAAATCGAGAGTTCGTAATTTAGAAAGGCATCGGAAATTGTTAGTATTTCACATTTTAATGTTTTCGAGACAGGTTAGTGATACTATTCCATGCTTTTCTTTATGTATTAGGAATAATTTTTAATAGTATTACTATTTAATAAATGATATCAATTCTATTAAACAAACAAGAAATATAAAATATTTGTAAAACGTACCTTTATTAAGTCATTGAGCAACAAAATAATCACTTATCTTTGTCTGGTTTAAAACAACAGATTGTACAATGCAAGACTCCATCTTCTCTATATTTGTTAGCATTTGACAATTATCACTGGCCTCAAAAAATCGTCTAAGTTCTGACAAGTATTCGGCAGCTTGTTTTAAAGTCGGTCTTGGTGTTACTTCATTTTCTTCTTCTTTTTCTTCTTCTGGATCTGAAAGTCTCTCATTCTCGTTGATTATGCTGCTAATAATATCGTGATCCGATATTTCCTCCGTGCAGATGATATTAGAATCCACATTTAAAAAATCCTCGAATGAAAGTTCTGGCAACTGTGGATTTCTACGGCGAAGTTCATGCATGAGAACCTCACCTTCGTGTGAGATCTATTGTCATGGATTTCTTCAGTTACGTCTGTTTCTTTAATAAAACTTGCATGTCGAAAGGCTTTAGAAATTGTTTCATCTAAAACATCATTCCATGCACTGATTGATAAATGCATTGCACCCTTTCCATGCCAAGGATTACTCTTTGCAAGAGCACTTTCTTATATTTTCGCTTGAAACTATTGATTATCCC
>KK115203.1:2401-23586 GCA_000611955.2 Stegodyphus mimosarum | reverse complement strand
AAAAAAAAAAAAACTTAATAAGCCCTTGTGTTCGACCGTTAAAATGTGAAACCTTTCAGTTTCATTGTTGTTGTCGTGTCCATTTTGCATGGAAGAATGGTTGCCACAGCCAGCCTACTCCAAAGAGAGCTTTGAAAACTTCTATTTACCACCCCAATTTTGTGGTAGAGCACCCCGGGGGTATTGGTCCGGGGTCTTTCACCCCCTCTCTGCTTCCACGAAACCACACGAGAGGATTTTAGGCTCGCCGCATATTTAGAGTGCCCCACGCCGCATGAATATTATACATATACAAACATTCATGTCTTCTCCGGATTCGAACCCAGGCCCTTCGGTATCGCAATAGGCTCCTCTAACCACTATGCCGTCTGGGCGACTTTAATTTTATTATTATTGTTATTTAATTTCGTTTAATCTCATCACTAAATCTGAAAATGTATATACAATTTTAAAAGTTGTATTTATTCGCTACGTTTTAATTCTAATGTTCACATTCCCATACAGTTCATACTCTAGTGAGTTTCACGCGTTCTCTTATTTGATTTGTTAGAGAATCGTAGCTTACTAGTATGCCTTTAGTGAGGAATTTTTAGAGAAACCGACCCGTATTTACGTTATACTAAAAACCGTATATAGCTTTTACTCATCTGAAATCCCCAGGCGAAGTAACGGTGTTTCATTACGAATACGAATACAGCTCGTTATTGCTGAAGCGCAATTTACCAGCTCAGATGGAGTGTGAGCCCTTCGGAGCGTGACTTAAAATCCATGAAAGAAGATCCGTAGGGACGGAAGCTTGGAAAGGTAAAGAGAAGAGCGACCACGGTGTGCCATGTTTGATCATGGATCGTGGTGGTGTACAACCATTTAGCCACCTGGTGTGGGTTTAACCTGTCTTTGGAACTGCCGTTAGGCAAGTACCGGTGTCAAAGAACCTCTATGTAAAGAAGGAAAGGCTCCATAGACGTAATGTAAACCACTTTGTCTGCAACGCCGCTACAAAGAAAAGGGAACATTCGCCAAGGGATTTGGCGACGGAATCTGTTGGCGAGAATTTCCCCTCTGTGATGTGCCGGTTCTTTGATACCTAGCCGACATTTTCCCCCTCCGCGACGTGTATAGGAAATTGAGGAACACTGGTTAAGATGAATCGTTCTTTGACTAGTCGCGATAATTTAAACCCGGAAATGATGAAATATTAGGTGAAGTTTCACTTTCACTGGCTGTTGAACTTCCATTGTCCATATCGCTACTTGAAACCAAAGAACCTATTCTTTGTTTAAAATCTTGCTAAACGTAACTGTCGAACCTGTCCAAACCAACTTCGACATTCAGCTTCGAGCTTTGGCGCTTTTTGGCGACAGATATTTCACGCATGCGCAGTTGTTTCCCTTTTCGTTGGAAGGGAGCCACTTCTGCTTCTGCGAAGTTTTCCTTTTTAACAGTACATATTCTTGCCGGTATATAGGGATTAAGCGCCAAAATGCGCAACCGGTAAACGACGATGGAATGGGGCTGGTTGTAACTGGTGAGCAATTTAGAACTGCAGGCAGAGGAGAAGTAAAATTTCTGTGGAGCCAACTAGAGCGATTTAGAGAAGATTAACTATTGACATGGAAGTTACAGCATAGGAGCGGTGGACGATACATATTATGTAAATACAAACAAACTGATTGCTAAAATTTACAGATGGAAGATCAGACAATACAAAAGTAATAAATGTAAACATGTTTACAGAATATGCACGAAGTGGTAGTATATGAAAAGTCCTTGTCTAGAGTTTATAAAATCTTCATCATTGAAAAGCTTGGAGCAGTAGAGTTTCATTTGATAAGGATGATATATGTATATATCATTTGCGATGGGTCAACTTCTGTATACAGTCATTTGGCGCTAAAATTCATTTCATCCTTAAGTTTATATAGCCTTACTTGCAACTTCTAAAAAACTATGGAATTTTTGTATTTATATGCATTAAAATATTTATTAGCATCTCAAAAGATGAAGTACAAAGCATATGCAAAATACAGTTAAATAATTAAGGTATAAACAAACCGAGTTGTAAAGAACTAATGTCAGCCGCCAAAAAAATCGCCAAATTATCGCAATTCAAAACTTACATGTTTCTGGAAATTTAGCTGCAGCAGAATAGTGGCAGTCTTGCAGTTTAGTCACAATGTGTTTTCGCATTTTTATACTTACGGCTTTTAAACAGAACTAGTATTTGTGTGAAGAATTTTTATTCTAATTTTAAAAGATAGTTTGGTTTTTCTAATATCTGTTCTTTTAATTTTAAGAAGGGTAGTTGATAGTGAAATATTTCCTTTTTTAGATTTTTATCTATGTTGAAGGAAGAAGCATTTAATCCAGATTCACCTATCTGGAATCCGGATTTTAAACCCCCTGAGACTAATGCTTCAGGTAATTTAAGTCTTGCTTTCAATCCCAGCTTTCATCATATGTGAACTTTTGTAAGTTTCTGTGACTCCCTCTTTCCAAAAAGTATACAATAATTGAGAATTTACATCTGTACTGTGTCTGTTGATAGATGAATATATCAAGTGTCTTAGCATATGCATTCTTTTATTTAAGTAGGATATTCATTGTTTGACTAGTAGAATGGAATGGTGAACATGCCAAAAATAAAAGTATTTGTATTATTAATATTGTATTTGAAATGCATTGTTATGTTAGCCTTTAATTTATTGAATTCTATATTATAAGATCATTTTAATTTCTTTTTCAATTATATTTGTCTGTGGGAATAATGTTGGTCATTCATTTCATGATTAAATTATTAGTTTTGATTCAGTTGCTTATTATGATTTACAACAATCCTTTATTCTTACTTTTGTTCACAAAACAAAAATATATATTGTATAGTATGAATTGTTTTATGGGGGGCAACTGGCTATTAATAGTTAAGAAAAAATACTGGATTAACATATTAATAAATAAGACCAGAGAGTGAAGGCTTCTCTTTAAAAGAATTTCTGCAATAAATGCAAAATTATGAAACAACCTTGTCTAAAATTGTAGCAAAATAATTTTAAACTATAATTCTTATTCATATCCTGTATATTACACTCTGTTAATGATTATGTAAGCTCAGTTTTGAATAATTAATTCAATTTCGTTTTCTATTTTTAAAAGAAATATATTTCATTTTCTATGTTTATCGCTGTTTGGAACTGAAATTAAGTTTCAGAATCCATCCAAACTCATAGATATGAAAGTAGATTTTATAGCTAGTGCAAAAACTTCGAGAGACAAATGCATATTATCATAGAAAGTTATGGTAGGCATGAAAATTAAACTAATATATATACAGTGACAATAATTTCATTAATAATGTAATAGGATTATATTATATATATATTATATATATGTTATTATTATTAAAAAAATCTGTTATTAAATAAAAACAACTAATTTCTTTTCCACCATCAAACAGACTCGCTAAACCTTCCGAGCATACACCATTTCTAAAATTTTATCTTATCTTGATGTTATTTGCAATAGACCAAATCTTATGTGGAAAAAGGAGTGTGAACTGTGAATGTTTCTCATGTGCTGTTGTAATGTAATTTAGACTTCAGCGGGATTAAAGCAAATTTACCCCTGTTTTGATGATGAATGGATAAATTCATCATCAAAATTTCAAAATAGATTATTCATGCAATGTTTTGTTACAGTTTTTATAATGATGTAGATTCACTTCTATATTTTTTTTTAATTTCAGTTTTGTTATTTATTGATATTAAAAGAAATTCAATTTTAAAATCTAAATCCACAAATGTGAAAGAAATCTAATAGTAAGGCCATAAATACATGTACACACACGTGTTTGCAAGCAGACAAATGTTTCTTCTTAAATTGTATGGAAATGAAAATATTTGAACAAATATAGATAATATAAGCATGAAATATGTTATATTTGAATTAATCATATGTTAATATTTGAAAAAATATAGACAATATAAGCGTGAAATATGTTATAAAATTAGTTTCTTCCACTCTGGAAAAACCTATTTCTTCTGGCCAGATTTTTATCTGTGGTTTTTCCCGATGTGGAAGAACCTTGCCAACTGTGTACAATTGATAAGTTTATTCTGTTGAGTTTTTTAATTATGTGTTAACATATTCTGCTTTTCTTCCACATTTTAAATAGCAGGTTCTTTTTTATTATCAGAAATAAATTTGTAATGTTATGCAAGTTGCAGCTCCAAGACGCTTCTAAATAATTATCCTTTCAAAGAAACGAGTATAAAAATGTGAAACATAAATATACTTTTTATTTTAAGGTACTGCTCAGGAGATGCACCTCCCATTTCATAAATTTGTCATTAATTGCTATTCCAGGTACCATTAAGAATATCTAGTTACTATAATAATTCCAAAATTTTATGCAAGTTCCCCACCAATATTTCCACCAATGGAACAATATAGTTGTTATGCATAAGATTCTTTCAAATGCATCATCTATTGCTTAAGATGTATTTTGAATTTGTGAGCAGGCTAATAAATAGGCTCCTGTTATATTTTCATGTTAGAGAAGGTTTATTATTATCATTATTATTTATTTTTAATGTGTGTGTGCGCATATCTGATTGCCTAACATGCAGCATGAATTAGATCTCAGTCTTCTGTCTTAAGCTTCTCCTTTATCTGTTTTTGTCCATACCAGAAGCTTAGATAACTCTGCATTAATTTATTAAAATTTTAATATACAAATAAAAAATTCCTTTTCTACTTCTCCTTAACACCTGAATATAATTGGCTTGGAAATGAAATATTAGGAAATTGGCAGCTTTAAATTTATCAGCTTTTTAATTTGGGGTCATGCTTTTTTTATCATGCAAATTAATACTGTTCTGTTTATCCTTAACTTATTTTTCCTACCTTTATTAATTTAAATTGTTAAATCTTGCTTAATGTTTTCATTGGCTGTTTTAAGACATAGTTCATATTGCTATTTTCTCATGATAGGGAGACGCAGTGATAGTTAGATGTGCGTTTTGGCTACTACATTTTATGCAAATAAATATTTTGTTTATATTATATTTGTCTAAGCAAAGAGGTGAATATTTATTGATCTGATTCACAACAGTTGTATCTGTTATTCTTGTAATGAATTTATTTAAGTATTACCATTATGTCTATGTTTATTACAGGAACTATTATGACATGCAATGACATACAAAACAAACCAGTTGAAAAAACAGGTAATTTTCTTTTCATAAAACTAAAATTATTATTTATTCTATACTTAAAAAAAATCCTGATTGTCTGAATATGGTATATAATGTTGTTTTATTGGTTTGAACTTAAGACATCACTCATATTTTTAGGACTTAACGAGAATAAAAGGCTTATAAACTTTTACAAGAATACATAAGGCTTATACATGAGATGCCTTCTGAAGTGCCATAAAAATTGATATAGTTGAGTCTGTATGAAGGCGTAGTAATGAGAGCTTTTCATGTCATTGGTTAGATCAAACAGTGCACATATGAAATGATGAACATCTGTGGAAGCTCGTAGAATACTGAGAATGACTTTTGTGATTTAAGTGATTTTTAATTTTTTGTTATACTATGTAGTTTGTGAGCAGAGTTATAATGTTTTTGCAGGTAAGAGGCACAGTTCATATTTTCAAGTGTGATTATTTCAAACTATTAGAATACTAACAAAAATTTAAATTGATCATTGCGACTCTAAAAAGACTTTAACTGGACTTTCCCAGCACGTTTTTATCGGTCACAAATAATTTCATGCAATTGGGATACATACAATATTAGCTTAAATAACATCAAATGCTGGGATCCTAACAAACTTCAGCATGACCCTTGCTGAGGGACATAGGTATGTTGTTCGTTCATTCATCTAATCTTCAGAGATTGAAGGAAGTATTCTAAACAGAGTGCACCATGGTGTAAAAGCTTGTATCTGAAATAAATCGTGCAGAAATATTTAACCCTCCCCAGTTGTTGAATATTGCTGGGGTGACAAATCTTTTACAATTCTAATAAACCGAATTGTACGCACATAAGAAATACATTTCTAAGAAATCTGGCACTTTTTCTTATAAAATGGTGTCTACTGAGGTGGTTGCAATACTATGTAAATACCCAGTTAATTTATATCCTTGTTAATAAAGCATGAGGTGGCTTATCAAGAATATATCAGCTTTAGCTAATTTATATCCTTGTTCATAAAAGCAAGAGGTGGGTTATCAAGAATCAATCGGCTTTACATTAGACTAAGGAACAGGTGTTATGAGTATGTTCTTACATCATACTTATCCATAACTGATGCTAACTCACACTGCTTGGCAACATTTTCATGGTCGATGGCATAGTACATAAGTACCAGCTGCTCTTTGTGAAATCATAAGAAAATAATATGGAAACATGTATTTTAGATGTAACTGAGTATGTATATATTAAGGCAGAATTATAATTATTTCTTTTCTTTTTTTTTTTGCTTGTTTTACTTCCTTTTCACTGTATATAAACGTATAAAAAAGTAAGTTAGTTATAAGTTATATGCATGTTACAAATTTACATTGCTAAAAACTGTTATGAATTTTGTACTTGGGTAGGTAATTTTTGTAGAATTGTAAGTAAAATTATTGTATTTTTCTGTGTGATGTAGCGCAAGACGAATTTTAAGAGCCTATGCCAGAAAGCTTTAAGAAGAAAGCCAGAAAGCTATGCCAGAAAAGTAAGAATACAGGGGCAAGTACATTTAACACTGAGTAAATGGTTATCTTCGGTAATATGACGAGATATCGCCTAGCTAACAACTGTTTTGGTGACTTGTTTTGTCATCGAATTTGGCAACATTTTAGTCCGGTCCCTGTATCACAATAATATGTATTGAAATTGAAGAAATGTAATTGACCACTATGTTAGCTTTAACTGTAATTCCACACTCTTATTGCTTTCCAATAATTTCAAGAAACAGAAAGTGCTAGAAATATCTTGTCGACTGGTCGAAAACTATAAAAGGCCAGAGAGAGGGCATATGAGCTCAGTTGCTTAATCATTATTGTTGTTGAGAATTGCATTTCCTTGTGGACTGAGATGTAGCCGAGTTAGCTTTCTCTTTAGATGCGCTTTGCATTGTGTTGTGTTTAACATTCTTAGTACTTTGAAGTGTATTGTACTGTGTGATTTATACAACACTTGTATGCATATTTCTGTGAAAATTCCAGAGTTCTGAAATATTTCTTTTGATAAAAATAAATTTTATTAACCTATCATCGGACCTGTGCATTCAATTTATTGTTAACTCGTACGCATGCAACATGCTAAAAAATATCGACGCATATGCCCATGGTAAGGATTTTTATGGCATTATATTACATCGGAGTTTTATTTGACTTAAAATTAATTTTATAAAACATTAATTTAGTTTTCCAGACATTAAAAAAGATTTATTATATAAATACACTGCATGGGAAGTTTGCTGTTTAAATTCGCACTAGTAGTTATGATAATTTCCTTCCATAATGAGGAGCTTCAAGAGCTGAGACTCGACTATAGTATGTCTGATAAGTGCACAATACGGAATTATGTTTGTCACCTGGGCTTGGTAATTCAAATATTGGACACCTGATAATAGCCTAATCTGACCAATTATATTTTCAACTATTTGGGGCTTATAGAAAGATGGGTGTGTGTGAAAAAAAAAAATTCTGAACCGTTAATCCTACTTGTCATTAAGTTGTACAACGTGTGGTGGCTTTAATGTTAGGATATTTGTTTAGTTGGCATTTACTGGGACTTCTGGTATATCTCTAAATGTCTTTGGTTGATGAAAACCAGGCATTCTTTTTGATGAGTTTTATTCCTAGTAATCTGATGTATTCGTTTTGATGGATTTGACCTCTTCGAATTATGTGCAGCCCAGTAAGTCTAGAGAATGCATCTAGAGCAGTGATTCTCAACTACTGTACTGCCAAATTCTTAAAGTGTGCCACCAAATTTTAGAAATGTATATAGTAAAAATTATAATGGGTTTAATCCTAGTATACATAAGAATTGACGAAATTTGGTTTTTAAGAAAGCGTGCCAATTGTGGTATCCAAGCCGATTTGATGTTCTGGAGGAGAGCACAATTTGAAGCATTTTCATTCATGTTCTGTATTTAATTTAAATTGAAAACTTCTGATTGCTGCAGAGGGGAGATTAACTAACTTATCAGTAATTTTTGTTATTTTTAATAACATAAATTCAAGTATGCAAGGGCCAGAATAAAATATATTAAACTCAACAGATAAACTGTTGGGATTCCAAAAACAAACAACTTTATGGAAGAATAAAGCTCAGGAAGGCAATTTGGAAAAGTTTGAGTCAGTCCCAAAAGATTTTAATAAAACTATTCATGAAATTGTTATTGACCATTTGACAACATTAGAGGAGAGAATTATTCAATATTTCCTAAATTTATATATAAAAATTTTGAAAGGATTCGTAATCCATTTGTGATAACGAATACTTCTGTATTTGAATTAACCTTCAATGAAGAAGAGAGCTAATTTCGCATTCTGATAATCGAGATTTAATTTTAAAATATTTGGAAGCATCAATTAATTCATTTTGGATTAACATTAGATGCGATTATCCCATGATGGCCAAAAAAGCTTTAAAAATATTATTAAAATTTTCTACATCTTATTTAAGTGAATTAGGATTTCAGTATTGACCAACATAAAAGCGAATAAAAGATAGAGAGACTGTTAAATGTAGAGACGATATGAGAGTAGCATTATCATTTTGAACTCCAAATATAAATGAAATTATCAAAAAACATCAAGCTCAAATTTCTCATTAAAAGTATTCTTATTATTAACTTGTAATTAATCCCTGAGTAAATGTACTGCTGTTTTTGTAGTGTGTATTATTTTATTGTACATTCAAAATTATTATCATAAACTATTTTACACAGTGTATTATAGGTAAGTAAACAACTTATCTTTTTCTTTGTGTGCCGCCAATTTTTGAAATCATGAAAAGTGTGCAGCGACAGAAAAAGGTTGAGAATCGCTGGTCTAGAAAATGTTTAGAGGTGAACACCTAAGTGTTGCCAGATCTCAGTATTGTTGCAGATATCTGGAATACAGTGTAACATGCTGTGGAATATAGAAATACTAAACTGTCAAGTGCAACAAAATGATGAATTGTTTGTGGGAAGTATGATATACTTCTTTATTTTCATACCCTATCATATTTCTGGACATTCTGTGCTTTCTTGATGGAGGGACTTGTGAATTGTAGCCAAACAGCACAATTTACTGCCAGTTAAATATAAGCATGACATAACAGCTCATTCATAATATCTACATTTTTGTTTGATGTAACTTGATTAATTCTCAGTGAGCTACCTTTTCTTTTTATGAACAAGGATATAAATTAACTGTTATGGTTGCTTTCTCCCCAATTTTGGAAAAAGCTATTTAAAATTTGACTTGTTTTTTACAGAATACCATGCATTGGATTATTTTTAAAGTTATTATTTTAAGGATCCTACCATCAAAGAAAGTGTGTATTAATGTACATGATATGATCAGTTATATTGTGGCTGAGAAAACGGTTATAGACTAGAATAAATACCTGCAGGAAGTTTGTACTTGTAGTGTTCTAAACAGAACTTCTGATAAATCAGAAGTCCTAACAAAATAATAGAAATCAGTGCTAGCATTTTTAAGTGCAAAAATGAAACAAGTTTAATACCAATTGTTTATTAAATATTGACAATTCGTAGGAATGACTAGCATGAATTTGGCTGGATTTCGACAAACTTTCACAGTCTATGGGCTAATACTTATATATTTATTTATTTATATAAAAGTATTTAAAAAAATTACTTTGCTTATGATTGTAGGAACAAATATGACAACCAATGATATGCAAAATAAACTTGAAAGATCACATACCTCTGCATCACAAAGCTGCGAGACTTCTATGAATTCTGCTGCTTCAAAATTCACAAAATCAACTTCTGAATATAATTCAGGTTTGTATATACATTTATTTATTTTGAGCATTGTTTTAAATCTTTTAAGAGTAGCATATTCTTGACATGTGCTAAACATTTTGCTTCTCTATTGTTAACAGAAAGTGTTTTAGGGGTGATTGAAAAATATTGGTCGTACAAGGTTGTTCAATAAAATCGCGGAGCACCATCTATTCATCAACATTAGACCTAAAACTTCGACGCCATTTTCATATTTGTTCTTTCTTAGGAACACGTCAAAAGTTTCATTTCGATCTGTTAATTTATTCATTGTTTAACAGCCCTTTATATCTAACATGTTGTGCCTGTTTTAAGAAGAATAAAAGCGACTTTATCCATCGATTTATCACAATGGATGAGACTTGGGTCTACTATCATGATCCTGAATCAAAGCAGGAGGCTAAGGAGTGGTGTGAACTTGGCTCTTCGACGCCAAAACGAGTTCGTGTGCAAAAATCAGCCAAGAAGTTGTTAGCATCAGTTTTTTGGGATGCAAAAAAAATTTTGTTTATAGATTACCTTCAAACTGGCAAAACAGTTAATTCGGATTATTATTGTAACCTTTTGAATCAATTAGACGAAAAAATTTGTGAAAAAAGACCCGGATTACAGAAGAAGAAAATCATTTTCCGCCAAGATAACGCACCTGCGCACACAGCTCAAAAAACCATTGCTGAAATAACTGAATAGAAGTACGAATTGTTGCAGCATCCAGCCTATTTTCCAGATTTAGCTCCCTCCGACTTCTGGCTCTTACCACACCTCAAACAATATCTCCGTGAAAACGATTTTCTTCAAACAAAGAGTTAATAGCTGCCGTGGAGGGATATTTTGCAGAGCTGCCGAAAAATCACTACAGTCAAGGGATCCATAAATTAGAAGACCGTTGGAATAAGTGTATTGAAGTTTAGGGAAACTACGTTGAAAAATAAAGTCATTTTTACAAATAAAAATTGGTTTCTTCTTTTCCGTTCCACGAACTTATTGAACAACCTTGTATATACTTATAAAAAAGAAAACGTTTGTTAAAATGCGAGAAAATGTTGTTTTGTGAGAGATTTCACATTTGCCATTAGATTTAATTTTTTCAAAATTAAAATTTCATTTTGATACTTAACATATTTGCTGATACTGTATCTGATCTTTTAGCAAATGACATCTTTTACTGGCAACAATACAATTCTTTTGTTTCAGACAGGAAAGGAATATTCAAAATGGAGTTCAGGCAATTCTTCTCCCTCTCCTATTATTTTTGTGTTCATTTTAGTTTCCAATATGCATCCTCACAATTTGTCAATATTTATTACTTGTATGATTCTGTACGTCCTATACTTGACCTCTAATCATCAATATTTATTACTTGTATGATTCTGTATGTCCTATACTTGACTTCTAATCATGAATATTTATTACTTGTATGGTTCTGTACATTCTATACTTGATCTCTAATCATCTGTAGTAAAGCCCAGGTGTCTTATATTCCTAGTTATTATTCATCTTCCTTTTCTATGTACAACTTAATAATATGGTGATAATTAGTGTATTTTCAAATGTGGAAATATGCTGTAATCTTGAAAAATTTGAATCTTTCATTACCGGATAATAGATAAGAAATACTGCAAATAAGTGTGTGCAATTTAGATAAAAATGCATTGCAAGATTGAGCATATGGTCATCAGTGCCAGGCTGTAAAAAAAATTGCAATAAAATCATCAGTAAGTTATTTGGTAATGGAAGTTGAAGACTGGAGAGCAATTTTTAAATGTGATTCAAGTGTCAGTTAATAAGGAAGCAGCACCATTTATCAGGCATCCACTTATAAATTCTGTTTCTTTTTGAGAACATAAACTTTTTAAAGGACTCTTGAAGAATTATCTTCTAGCCTTGCGAAGCTAAACAGAAATCAGAAGAAGGGTGTACAAGACCCTTTTATTCAAGCATAAAATTAACTTAGGTTATACTTCTGACCAAAGACCACCTTGAAATTATTATTTGTTATTTATTTCTTGGCAGAAAAACATAACAAATAATAATTTCAAGGTGTGGTAAATTAGCCTAACAGCTCACAGAATACTTTAATGTGCAGGAAGAGTTCTGGGTTTGTAGTAAACCGGCGAGGCAAGCCTAATGGCGAGAACATGAACGCCACTAACACAAGTTGCTAATAATGACAGCACAACATGGCCTGAAATAGGCAAATGTCCTCTAAAAGTAACTTCAGAAACTCTTGCTTAAATAGCATTTCATTCTACCTTAATCTGAATAAACTCTTGCTATCTCATTTGCATTCTGGAATGAAAAGCGTGGGTGAAAAGAGACTAATAGGTACTATAATTAGTATTAATAATTATACTAATAATTAATTATTAATAATAATACTAAAACTTAAAATGAATTATTAGACCTCACACACTAAATTTTAATCTAAAGTTCTTTATTTTTCATTTTTCACTTTTGGTCAATCTTATTTGTATACTTTTGATGTACAAACTAAACTGAAATAAACAAAAAAATTTTGATAGTAGAATATGGCTCACATGCTAAAATTTTATGCCACTGGGAGAGTACATTCTGCTTCTGCTCATAACACTATTTTTCACAATGCAAAGGATGCCCGTCTTCTACTCAGTCTACTTCCCTACTACTACTACCCTACTTCTACCAGTGTATTCTAGGTAGCTAATGAAAGTACACACAATTCAAAAATAAAGGAAAGTGAATGGTTCTGTATCTTCTATTTTATTGGGCTGATTGACGAAATTCAAATTGCTTTTTTCATGTCTTAAAAGCACCACTCATATGTGTTAGATTTATATATAGTGCTGTTTTCGCATACATATTTCGACACAAAATCGGACTTTTTCTGAAATGACATGTCCTCCCCTCTCATATTTTTGGTGTCAAATAATATAAAAAATCTTCCATAAATTTGGTGTGAAATTTAAATCTAGAAATTTACCTTATACACTTTTTATTGTCTTTTAAAAGATTCTAAAAAATATGATAAATGTCCCATTCCTTGGACAGTGAAAATAACTGTGACCTTTGAAAAACGCAAAATTAATCTAAAAAATTCAGTGACACTTGGTTACTATGTCTCTGGTCAGCAGTTCTCATTGATGGGTCGATGCCTCAGATGTGGCATCGTGACATGATGATGGCCTTCAACCACTGGCTTTTTTTCTCCCCAAAACTGACTCCACTTGAAACTAAGTACAACACATATGATAGACAATTAGTTGTTATCTACTGCATTGTAAGATATTTTGAAAATAATCTTGAGTGACAAAATTTTTACGATATATACAGATCTTCACTTTCTTATATTTTGGTTCAGAAAAAATTCAGATTCTGCATCATTGGTGATGAGAACTCCAAACCTGGCAATCCCATGGGTGGAAAACGTTTGAACAACAGTTTCTGCTGTAATATCTTTCATTGGTATTGCTTCTGGCCATCAGGAGAATTGGTTAATGATGGTTAAAAGGTTGGAGTATCCTTCTGAGGGTGGCAGGGGTCCCACTATATCCAAAATGCAGAGGCTTAAAATGTTGACTGATTGCATGAGTGTGATATGTAACTGGACTTCTGGTGGCAATCAATGCAAGCATGAGTCCAGGCAGCAAAATCCTTTAACACAGAAGGCCAGACAAAATAAGAAAGAATCAGCCTTTTGGTTGGTCATGCATCTGGATGAGAATATCCATGGATAGAATCAAATATTGTTCTCTGGAGCTGGCTGGGAACAAAAGAATGTAGCTTGTCACTATTTATGTCACAATATAGATTAAGCCCAGGGAAGAATCCCATCTTTTGTAGTTTCAGTGACCTATTTTCAGTGGACAGCAGATGATTCAATTCGGAATCATTATGCTGAAATTCAGCATTCAGTTTATTAATAACAGTAATTCATGACAATGTGTCTGCCATAATATTTTCAGGTCCTGAAACATATTGTATGTCAGTACTGAATTGGGCAATATTATTCATATGCCTAATCTGCCAAAAGGTCATGTTTAACCCAAGGTAACTCTGACCCCTTGTGCCGCTGGCACGTGGAGGGGGTACTAGGGCAGAAATCCTCATTGCAGTGAGTGGCAACATTCATCTTTGCTGCGCAATATGTATATGTGGTCACCATCGCACGAAGATGAAAACTTGAAAATATATTCTATGAAATCACCAGCTGCCTGGACTAATTTCTTTAAGCTGTAATTTTAAGATACTCTAAAACCTCAATTCTGCATTAAACTAAATAAAATTCTAGAATAAAAAAAATTTTAAAAAGTTGAGAAATGATGAATTAAACTCACTTTTAACTTATCAACATTTTTTTCTTCCCTAAAATGGGAATTGAAGTTCAATTCCCATTTTAATATTTCTAACAAGAGATTGCAGTGGGTGAACTCTAAAACGAGCTACTGTTCTTTTTTGACGAATTAACATTCACTTGCTCAGTAAATTGAACTGGTTGAGTCTATTCATGAATGAATGGCACATCTCGTACCTGCACTTGTTCTCAAAATGTGATTCCATGCATTTCATTCAACCATGAAGTAAGTTAATTTGTAACTCAACATATGTTTGGTGTAAATTTGAGCTTTGAGTAGAAGCTTTAAATGAATTGATTGGTTTAAAAATGAAATATTTGTTTCTAACATGTAAAGGGCATTGTTTTCCCTAGAGCATTTATATATTTTTTCAAAATCACAACCAAAACTAATTCCAATATGAGAAAATGTGACTATATCCCAAACTGGCCGAGACTCATATTTGTGACAGAGGTCTATGAATAGTTCATTTTCTTGAATGGCAGACTGACTCATGTACAGATATTATTTTATCAAATATATGTCCTACATAGACTGTAGTATGTATCATACGTGTACGTTTCAGTGTTCAAATTAGTCAAAGTGTCTGTTAAAAAAAAAAGTTTATCTTCTTATCACTAATATAAACCTGAGCTGAAAAAGGAACATTGCATAATGTACTTATAATTATGGAGTAATAGTATGATATGCAGCAAAACAAGTTTGGTCAGTAGATAAGTATTGTCACATATACATCACATGTGTAAACATTAATATAACCTATAAACAGTGAGTCAGAAACTCAAACCTTTTCTCTCAAATATGCGTCATTGCTTTTTATAGGTCACTATTTATTATGAGTTCAGTTATTGCGGACTTCACAAAGAAATTATAAACAGCCTCCGCCTCTAACTCCAGCCTACATGAAAATTGTTAAGACTGTTTAAATAAACCGTATAACTTATATATGAGCCAGTCAATAGCAGACATGTTAAATATCTGATGCATCAGTTATTAGTCATCGAGTTAAATTCTAAGTTTATAATTGTCTGCTAAAACACTGTAAATTTTTTTATTCTTTTGTTTTCATTCATTCAGCAATATTTATTTCAAGTATTCAATTTATTTATTTCAGGTGAAATTTCTAAAGAAGTTCTTTGTGAAGTGATACAAAGCATTAAAGATCCTGGAAAGATGCTGGGACCTGATGTAAATTCTGCTTCTAAATTAAACTAAGATTAAAAAAGATTTGTTTGTTGTTTGTGTAAAATAGGCACTTCAGGGTCATTCTTTCGTCAACTGCTGCAGGTGGTTGAAACCCATTGTTGTTTTCCTCTATTTCATTTACTTTTAATTCATGAAAAAGGCATAACTGAAGACTGACTTTGAACTGCAGTTTTAAATGAGGAGGAGAAAATTAGTGCTGTGCGCTGATGGTGACACCTGTTAGATCGCAAATGGGAGAGTGTTGGAAAAGCACTGAAGTGCCTATTTTAAAATAACAGACTTCAATATTAATTGGTTACTCTAAAAATTTAAATAAACTTTAGAAATTAGTAAAATAATCATTGCTGTTATTTAGGAATTTATGAAACCATTGTGTATTAAAATTAATTTTGTTTTAAAACTTGTTGTCATTTATATGAATATCTGTGCTTGTTTTTTTGTATTTTATTTTACACTGTCATATGTGTATTTGTATCATGTATTTTTGTTAATTTCTTTCAATCATCTTTCTCTAATTATTTATCCATTGTGTATTTTCCATAATATATAATCATTCCCATTCCACCGATCACCTGTGCCACCTAATGATCCACTTCACATTTTGACACTGAGCTCTACCTGTTTCATTATATTCTGAGACCCTAATTTATGGCAACCTGTTGTATACAAAGATTAGGACTATTGGTGTCGATAACAGCAGAAAATAATGTATGCTATGATTTGTAACTACACTCACTTCCAAAAGTTAAGCGCGAAGATGTAAAACGCAAAAAAATCAACAAATAATGCTTTGATTGACACAAAATTCGGCAGGAAAGTAGCGTATATATTTATACATAAAACAAAATCAATAATTATGTACAGAAACAAAAGCAATATTAAATTTTTGGAAGTTATCAGATAATGACATACTGGAGACTTCAACAGAATTATATATAAAGTGAAAATAAACAGCGTAAAATGAAAAAAAGGACATTAATAGGGTATGTGATCCTCCCTCATCTGTATACAAAGTTTACACCTTGTGACCATGCTTTCAATTAGGTGGTCAATCACTGCAGAATTAAGCAATTGCCATTCTTCTTGTAGAGCAGTTTCCAGCTCAATAAGAGTGGCTGGAGGTGGGAAACATAAAGATATAGCACGGCCAAGAGCATCCCAAAAATTTTCAATGGGATTAAGGTCGGGCGAATATGCCAGCCACGCCATAAACGCAATCCTTCACTCTCCAGATAGTCATCAACAATGTCAGGTCTATGGGAACATGCGTTATCGTCCATTAAAACAAAAGTAGGGCCAACTGCTGCAGCGTACAATCTCACAATGGGTTCTAGGACTTCATCTTGATACCGGACAGCCGTCAAAGAGCCCCGTTTAAAGATTTGCAGGCCAGTGTTGTATCCTAATGAAATCCTTGCCCACACCATAATGCTTCCACCTCGGAATGCGGGAAGTTTTGGGACTGATTGCATGTTCGTTGTTCACGCCATATCCTTATGCGCTTGTCATCTGGCTCCAGAGCAAATCTTGACTCGTCAGTAAACATGACATTGCCCCAGTCAGACACATTCCAGTTGACATGTTCCCAGCACCACTGTAATCGTGTATAAACGTATTATCTCACTTGATACAATGCAGTAACCTGTAACAAAGTTGCAGGAGTTGTAACAAACTGCATACAAAATTGTTGCTTTGACATAGCTTACAAAATGTCTCCACTGAATTTCTGCATCAAGAAAATTAAGACCATTGAGGAAGTAATTAACTTTGGAACCTTGGAAAATTACTTACACTGCAATTTATAACTATAAATTTTCATAATTATTTCATCTTTCACAACACAGTAACCTGAATCTATGCATTTAATTTAATTTGTGGTTACTCACTGCATATGTAACTATGTATTTGGTGCTTTAAAATTACTTGTAATTAGTTAGGAGTAAACATACATTGAAATTATGAAGCTAACTTGAGAACTGTAGGTTATTTTTAAAATTGTTGATGGTGAAATCTGATAAAATATATATTTTTATCAAATAAAATCATCAAAAATGATAATTAGAACGTAGTGATATTTGTGTGAAAATATATTTTGCTACTTATCTTGGAATTTTCAAACTATGAAATTATTATTTTATATGTTTTTGATAATTATTGCAAACCACAAATTGGGTTACATTACACTACTCTTTTGTGTAATTTGTAGGCTAATTAAATAAGACAATTTATAGATTGATATTTATTTCACATGTATAGGTAATACCGTTTTATTAAAAAAATGGGAAGAAAAGTTTTTTTTTTTTTTTTTTTAATGTTACAGATATATCATGAGTCTTCTAAATTTAGTGTGCTAAATTTTGTGGTAATTGTGATACTTATTTCTAATGAATATTAATTCAGGGACTGTTTTAACTTTCATTTTATTAGGCTTTTGCAGTAAATACCCCTCGCGATGAAGGTGCACGTATAGCAGAGCGTAAAGGCAAAATTCATGTACATATTGTTGGAAATTCATTATCACAAGAAGTTAGTGACCAAAGCCTTATCTGGATGGTTGGATTAAGAAATCTTATTTCACGTAATCTTCCTGCAATGCCCAAACCCTACATAACAAGATTTGTTTTTGATCCGTAAGTGTGTTTTCTGTGATTTTAATATTGAAGCAATAGGAAGTTATATAAAAATTCCATTCTAAATTCTGTGAATGATGAAAAAAAATTATCACTTGTTGAGTATAGTTCTGGTCATAGTTTATGGTTGGTGGCAGTTTGCATTTGCTATTTCCTCCATTATGCAAAATTGTGTAGAAATAATCATAAAAATCTTAATTTTGTTTTGTGTACATGAGAGATTTTAGTACTGTTCTGTTATCTGGACTGGATTCAGAAATGTGTGAATGTATATGTATGTATATATATACACACATACATTCGTGCTTACATACATACATACATATATGAACACATTCATACATACATACAGAAATTTCTGGATTCAGTCCTCATAACAGAACAGTGCAAAGATTTTAATACTTCTGAATTAATCGTATCTGAATTAATTTTAAGAAGCAATCTGTTTATTTCTGGTATTTTACCTTTGAAATATTTGAAATCTTTCTCATCTGCAGGTATGTTATATAAGTAAGTAAAATTGAAGCAGTGTTTTGTAAGTTTTCAAAAACCTTTTTTTTCTTTCTCAGTTGATTATCTTAAGATATAAAAAAGAGGGTATCCCCTCCCTTCTAAAGGGCAGTTGGTTATGTTAGTGAAATATATCTAAATATTTCTGTTATTTTGCTATATTCTATTCAAGTGGTGAAATGTCTTGATTTCTGCGGATGTATTTCTCTTAAAATTACTTTTATTTTCTAGGTAAGTTCAGAATATGGGTCTTATATGCTCTTTTGAAATGGGAGAATTTCATATTTTTGGTTTTTTTCACCCGTAGAAAATTGCATTTTAAAAAAATTATTTTTGTACTGTTACATTTATTTCACACCGAGCAAAAGGTTACTTCAATAAAAAGATCTGCAGTTTGTAATGATTAATTCAAAAAGACTGCATGAATATATTGATGGTAGGAAATTTAAAATTGGTAATTTTATATAAATTTTTCTAATGCTAAATAGTTTTGCAGTTTAAAGTACAGTTACAGATATTCTATAAAACTATATTTAGGTACTTTTCCACTAAAGCCATACCATACATTTTCAATGCCATGGTGACACATTTCTTTTATCAGGCTTTTTGCTTGATATTGGACAAATAGAATGATCAGAAACAACAACAAAGAACGTTCTCTAATTTCACAACTAAATCCTCTGAAGATTCATTATTTGTATGTGAGGAGAAGTGATATAGCTCACATACTTTTTAATTTTGAGGAATGAGTTTTCATTATTTTCTCAGTTTTGTTGCATCCATCAGTTTTAATGTTAGAATAAGGAATTGGTACATTCTCTTTTATATAAATATTGCAATTCATTTGAAGTGTGCTTTAGTTTGCAGCTTCATAGACCTAGTGTCATTAAGTAAATGAATCGTATGGCAATAACTAAAGAAGTACATAATCTAACAAATCGCATATATGTTTGGACTCCTTTTTCATTCCAACATGAGCAAGTGCTGGACAACCATTTTGTCTTTAAATCTCATTTTAATTTTATGAGGTGATGATTATTTTTAGCAAAATTTTTCCTTGAAAAAAACATCTCTTTCTTTAACCTTAGAACACTAGCGTGTTTATATATGCCGCGATCACTAGCGATACGTAAAATTTACATGCTCGTTTAAAATTCATTTTATTTACTTATATTACATTAAGATGTTTCTAAATATGTTTTTATTTGCTGTTTTACTCAATACTAGTCTATAGTCGTGTATGAACTGGGTTTGTAACATTTTTTACAATTTCCAATAAGAATTTCCCATATTTGTGATCCAAAAGAAATGAAAAGTGTCTCTCGGTAAATGTTGCTGTATACCTTCCACTAGAAAAAGTTACATCAAACATAACTTTTGTTGACAAATGGTTATCTTTTAAAGCTGCAGAAAGTATTAATATTCCAAACAAGGCATTCAGTTCATCGTAATTTAAATTATTAAGGGAACCATCCGTAATATTTGCATAATCTATCTTCTTTTTGTTTATCTCTGCGTTTGTGTGAGTAAGTATTTCTTCTTTGACTACATCAGAAATAAACAAACTAAAACAATCAATTGGTTCCTTAGCAAATCGAGCCTCAGCAAACTGAACCTGGTCTAATATGAACTATATTTTTTTGCGCCGGTTTTTTGTTTAGTGGTGTCATTAATTTTCGTACGTAACTCATAACCATTTATTCCTTTTACTAAGTCAGCATCCAGAAATATAATATGTCCTTGTTCATTTGTAGCTTCAATAATGATATTTATAATATCATGGACTAGAGGTCACAGCGCTTGTGCAGGAAATGAACACGCTGACTTCTTAGCAAAAGACGCAGCTATTCACCAAATAGGCACTCCAATCTCTATCCTGTGGCCAAAGTCAGCATTGAAATGCAAGCTGAAACAACTTGCAACCGCACAATGGCAACATCAATGGGACCAAATTCAACATTATCACCACTTTGACTTTCATGAGATTCCAAAAGCATTGCTTGAATTTCTTCATTCGTTAAATATTTGCGGCGTTTCGCCCTTTTTTCAACAGTATGAAATAAGAATCGAAACACATTTATATATGCCGCTCACAAATTTAAAAATAACCGACGCTATCACTAGGACTACGTTAAAATTACGTATTTAAAAAGTCATGTATTACTAGTGACACGAAAAATTTACGTGTTCAAAATTTCGCGTATTACTAGCGACACGTAAAATTCACGTCTGAGCTCCAGCTCATGTAAACAAGACAAATGAACCGCAGACGAAAAAATCAAACCATGTGGCGTGCAGCCACCTACATGACACCTCGAAGCACTCAAGGTCAAACAAGTGTATAGGTGAAAGGGAAAGGGCAGAAAGGAACCAATAAAGGATGGCAGCACGTAAAATTTACGTACACTAGTGTTCTAGGGTTAAGAAACAGGATAACCACTTCATCTCTTGAAAAATCTCAGGCCATAGAATCTGTTGCAATAAT
>KL814821.1:0-79627 GCA_000611955.2 Stegodyphus mimosarum | reverse complement strand
AAATCTAATTACAATTCTAAATAAATAGCCAAATAAATGTGAAATTCGTAACAATATTTTAAACCGTTTTATTCTTTGGATTATAGGTCTTTCATAGATTATACTTGAATTATAGTTCTTCCATAGTTTTTTCATTTATTGATTATTGATTCTATCAACTAATTTGTTGATTGTTTGATTATATAAACTTGATTTTTTATATATCGAAAAATAAATAAATAACATTGCGCTAATTTAAGCTTACAGAAACATTTGCTGTTATTCCAGCAAAGATCTTACTTTCAGTTTAACTAGCGCCTAGTAGACAATGTGCAGATTAGCGAATGCCTAGTAGGTAATATGCAAAGTGAAGAGGGAAAGGAAATGAGAGAAAGAAATTTTTGAATTTTAATATAACGGAAGCCGTTATATGCACATTATCTACCTGAAATGCGGAAAACTCAATTCCACACTTTAACTGAGCAAATCAGTTATTCTGCAGATTAGCTAGATAATCTGCACACTAACGCCTTTCGCACTTTAGCGGTAACACTGACATAAAACATAAAATTAAGTATTTCATCAATGCATGAGATATGCGAAGTTGTTAGACCATTTTGTGAAGTACTGCAGGAACATGAAAATAAATTTTTAACAATTTACTGAGGATAAAACGGACTTATACTATTGTATAATACTATTAGAATCTAAAGATATAACTGCTCATGAAACTTCGAATTTTTCTAGTAAGTTATTGTTCATTTCTTGAAGTAAATGTATAAGATTTCATTCTCAATTTTAACAATTGTCCAAGATGACCGATAATCATTACATAAATATCATTACAATTAATGTGCAAGGTCCCTCCAACAGCTTTTAATCAAACTGGATGTACAAATAGATAGTTAAGAAATATAAAGCCATATTACTTGCTTTCATCTTTGACTCGTCAGTGAAACTGCTTGAAATTAAATCCTTGCCTTATTTCAAGAAACATGATTTATCTGAGTATTGGAAAGTACAGTTTGCTTTAATATTTATTTCATACTCAAGATATTCATTCTGACAGAAACAGAATGAAAAAATTAAGATCGCTTTTCCACAGAAAATAATACCATGATCTTGCAGTTTTCAAAAATTTACAAAATTGGGCAGCAGATCCCAGATTGTATTGGCCAACCAGCTATCGAGCTGTAAAATCATTAAACAATGGTAGTTACAACTTAGATTTGATTCGAGGCGAAAGGGCTGGCTGCATGGAAGTTTCAGTGATTTTAGTCATGTTTAAAGAAAAGTTACAAGTTACTAGGTAAAGGGTATGCATATGTCGATAAAACAAACTTATCAATTAAAAAAAATTTTCAATTGTATAAAATTTTGAATAAAGTGTACCATGTAAATTCCATTTCGACGTAATTAAAGCATTTATTGGTATTTGTAAAGTTAGGCATCTAAAAAATAATTTTTAGGTTCGTCTCTAACGTAAAAACGTTTGTAAAATTTCTTAATGTATACAAAAGGACTATTATTTCATCGATCTGAAGACAATGCAGATTTTTAAAGCACACGGAAATTCTTCGACCTTCAGCTGAAACTAATTTGACTGCAGAAAACTTAGTCATTATGCTGAAAAAGAAATTTGAGTTTGCATTTTAACAATATTTTAAATTTTAATAATACTTTAATACAATATAGTTTCTTGAGAAATGAACACACCAAAAACTTTCCGTTTGGGAAGTTTTGAAACAAAATGGTTTCGAACGTAAGCAAACGTTAATTTCCTCTATACATCTTAAAGTCTGAAACGAGGATGAAATGATATCTACTTCAATATGTTTTAATATTTCCTATTAATGAGCTGCTTGCACCAGCTGTTTCGCATCGTAATCCAGTGTTTTCTAAATACAATTAAGAAACAAAATATTATGGAACTTAAATTTTTCCTTGGGCTGAAAAGAGAATAGTGGCCAGATATTGGATCAAAACTGTTCAGTTCATTAGAACAAGTGAGAAGAAAAAAGAAACACTTGAAATGTTTGCAAGTGCTTTTTCACTGTTGTTCTCATTTCCTCCAGATTTTAACGCCTATGATACAATTTCATTTAAAGTTGTAAAATGGTTTACAAGTATCTCATAGTCAGGCAAATATTTAATTAATTAGAAAGATGTTTTTCATGAAAGGTCTGACTGTATAATAACAATTTTAGTATAATGATATGAATATGAACCTAAAACCTGAATACATAACACATAAATTTTCGAGTTCTATAAAATTGCTTTTTAAAGAATAACGTCCTCAGTAAAACTATATCTTGCCGCATACACCCCTGCATCTCTCCCTATAGGAGTACTAGTCATATTGAATAAAATGTAATTAATTAAAACTCCTTTTGATTCTTAAGATATTTAACTTTCTATCAATTTAATCCATTTTTACTTTTTTACCACTTAAAAATATTTATCGTTTTATCAATTTTAATCCACTAATTCTACTATTTGAAACCAATGTGTTGCCACTCACTCAAACTGAATACTTATTAGTCAAAGCACCAGTGTGTTGCCATTCAGTAATGCGTAAGGTATTTAACTTTGGAATTTAATATTTCTATTACTGAGTAGCATACCAAGTAATTAAAAGGCAATAGACATAGATTTAAATATTTTTACTACGTTTTAATCGGATTACTTAAATTAAATTAATTTAAATCATGAGTTATCTAATTAGAAATATTAAATATTTTTAATCCTTCGCGTGTCTGCAGTCTTACTTTTGATGAGTATCTATAGTAAGTGTCTTTGATGAATTATAATGAGTATATTAGCAGATTTTAATGTCTCCGATGAATAAAGATCAGTCTAGATTATAAACCCAATGAGAATTTTCTTTCAATAGACATCAAAATAAGGTTGAATGTCTCTTTCGAAACTAATATTTAATATTTTGCAAGTCAAAATAAAAATTTAAAACGAAATGACTTAGGAAATACGAGAATATTTATTTAAATCGCTTTGATTTAAGAATACTTTTTATTAACATTTATTTTGCAATTTTGCTAACATATTTTATTAAACCTAAATGTACACCTTGCACACGCAAAAAAGTGACAATTCTTTTATATATCCCTCTACTAGGCCGATTGACGAAATTTAACTTGCATTTTTCATGTCTAGAGAGCGACACTTGGGATATATATTAGATTTATATGCAGCACTCTTTTAACATATGTATTTAGACACAAAATCGGACTTTTTATTAAATAGCAAACCTATTTTTTCTCATATTTCTATTCCACGTCTCAAATAATGTCAAAGTTCCAAGTTTACTAAAAATCCCGCAAGTAGTTTTTTAAAAAAATTAGTTCTCACAATTTTAGCTCCTCATTGTTAATTTAGTTTATATTTATTAACATTCTTTTTTAAACTTAAATGATTTCTTCTTTCACAGTTCGAAATTTACGTTCAAGATAAATAAAATTCGCAATTATTTTCTGATTTCATTTTAAAATTTGTATTTTTACTATTTTTTATCAATTTCTGGAAACAATTTGTGAATTATAACCTATCAAAATTTTACCATCATCTTAAAGTAGATATACTTCTAGATATAACTGCAAAGCAATTACTGTCTGTTATTCAAAATTTACAAAGATGTACGAGAATTTATATATTGTCACGTTTTGAAATTTGGCATATTTGTTATATGATATAATAATACCAAATATGCATTACACACATTATTAAAATTATTTGAAAGAATGAACGATGCATCTTTTTTTTCGCTCGTGCACAATGAAAAAAGGGAAAGAAAACAGGTTATTACAAATTAAAAACTGAAAAATGTGCGGCAAGATAAATTTTTAAATTTCTCGATAAGTTTCTCACAAGATTTTATGGCTGTTGTTTGTTAAATTCATATTTGGACATAATTTGAATCGTAGAATGAAACATGGGGGGAGGTGTATGTCATTTCAGAAAAGGTTTGATTTATGTCAAAATGCCTACGTTAGAGCAATGCTATATATAAATCAAATATATATCCTAAGTCGCGCTTTCGAGACATAAGAAATGCCAAATTAAATTTCGCCAATCGGAGCAGTAAAACAGAAGATAACAATTTTTTTTTTGTGTGTGCAAAGTGTACAATTCATATTTAAATTATAAATTTAATTTACAACAGCATCAATCATTCTAATATAAATGAAATCAAAGGACTTACTTCATATGCTCTTTAATCATTGCTATATTCTTTCATCGAGCAAACAGGATAAAATATAACGCTGAAAAAGAAACTATTATCATTTAATTGAAGTTAAAAGACCAGAGCGTATCCCTTTAGCAAATTAATTTATGGAATAATTAAGATATTAAGATTATTATGGAATAATTAAGATACATTAAGAATACATCATTAGATAACTTCTTCCATTAAGAATTTATATTCACAAAGATTATTTCCAG
This sequence comes from Stegodyphus mimosarum, assembly GCA_000611955.2. NCBI lineage: Eukaryota > Metazoa > Arthropoda > Arachnida > Araneae > Eresidae > Stegodyphus > Stegodyphus mimosarum. The sequence continues at coordinate 75,190 of KL814821.1, read as the reverse complement.
AAATTAACATCAATAAAGCTCTAAAAAAATTGAATTTTAACACTGAGATTATTGCTTTTAAATTTGTTGTATTAATATGATGCCGTTTATTAAATTCTTTAAAGTAAATAAGCGTCTATTGTGCACTCTAAAAAACTCCTGAGAATTTAGATTTTATTACTTTGTTAGCTTCTAGATGTATAAAAGATAAACTATTCACTAAAAATATGATATATGGTACAAGATATAAAAAATGCGAGTAATATCGAAGTGGTTGAAAATTTTCCACTCTTACTTTTTTATAAATTTAATAAGAAATATTGTAATTTTTAAATATATTTTTGAGATTTTCAGATTTTTAGTTTACACATTTTTAATCTCTACATTAATATTTTTTTATGTTGAGATGCTAACGAATTCATGCAGGAGTTTGATAACAACAGCATTATTTAAAAAAAAAAACACCTTGTTATACAGCAAAGTTTGTTTTTTACCTCTATTAAACTATCTTAGTCCTTTCAGATACTTTCATAACTATAGCAAAAGTGATAATGGAACTCTTTAAAGTGAATGCAATAACTTAAATTTGGCACAAGTCTGATTGCATAGTTTATTTACTTTTATTTTTTAGTTTTATTTGGATAAAAGAAATGAAATTAAATCATAATTTGAAACTATGAAAGTTCCACGCTATTTTTAGATGAATATAATTATAATGGATTAATATAAAATTATTATAATCGTTTTAAAATTAGATCGTTGTCAATACTGAGAAGACAGAAATTTTTGAACGTTTAATAACAAGAAAGAAAAATAGCTTAACGTACTCTTACCTACACTGCTGGCCACCCAAATTGCAACAACAAGAAAGACAACAGATATTACAACAAAATTTATTTAGTAGATAACATGTTGACCAAGTATCAAATGATTAAATTTATAGACTTCTGTGAAGTGCGGTTCCTTCTAGAATTAGTAGCCAGAATATCCGCCATTGTTGGAGGTCACCGCTGCCACACGCCTCGGTTCTTGGGGCACAGCAGACCAAGCAGCTTCCACACGTTGCCAAAGTTGATCTGGTGTGGCAGCATGGGATGTAATCTGGGTCAATCGTTCAGCAACCATGAACCACATGTTTTCTATCGGCGAAAGATCAGAAGAGCGAGCTGGCCAGGGAAGCAATTCAATCTGGCGATTGACGAAGAACCCTTGCACAATGCTTACTGCGTGTGGTCGCGCATTATCCTCTTGAAATATGGCTGTGGGGAAGCCCTGAAGGTAAGGAAGGACAACTGGCTCCAACACCTCGGAGATGTAGCGCTGGCTGTTTAAAGCACCGGCAATGCGTACTAGAGGAGTACGAGAGTGATATTCAATACTGCCCCATACCATAATACCCGGTGCAGGACCAGTGTGGCGGTGCATAACGCAGCTGTTCAGCATCCTCTCTCCACGGTGTCTCCAGACTCGAATCCGACCATCGTGGTGTTCCAGGCAGAAGCGTGACTCATCAGTAAAAACAGTTTCATTCCATTCTGCCGTCCACATCCTTCTTTCATTGCATCATTGGCGGTGAAGACGTCTGTGGTTCTGGGTCAAGGGTAGACGAAGCAATGGACGTCTTGCGGACAGACCACTTTGCTGTAAACTGCGTCGAATGGTACACGCAGACACTGGATGATGCGTTACAGACTGAATGTGTTGTGTTATGGTTCGTGATGTAACTGAACGATCCGTCACTGCCATGCGCATAATGTTCCTATCATCACGTGAAGTGGTGCACTGAGGTGGATGCGATCGAATACGTCGGTCCGTCGTACCCTCCTGCATCCAACGGTCACATATCCGCATTACAGTTGTTTGGTTTCGTCCAACACGACTACCGATTTCTCTGAAAGTTAATCCCCACTCTCGGTAGGCCACTATCCTTCCTCTGTCGAACTCGGATACTTGATCAAACGATGATCGCTGTTTACTACGAGGCATAATTGATCGTTTTTTGAAAAAAAAAACACAAGAAAAACATAATTGCCGAACTTGAAATCGTCGAAAATCCAAGCCTTAAATAGCACTTTGAAGTGGCGCCACAGGCGCGCGGGATGTGCGTCTGCGCTGAAATTCTAATCATTTGCGTATCTCACCTCCGCTAATGTATGTTGTAAATTTCATGTTATTTGCATGCTTCCTTCAGGGTGTTGCATTTACGGTAATAGTACAGTGTAATGAGATTTATAATGTTCCTCGGTGCTTTGTCTGGATATAACGTCGAGGAACCTAGTGAATTAAGTAGGAAATTATAGCTGAGTTCCAATAGTTACTACAGAGACGTGACTAGGCTTGAAATATTCTTTTATGCACTCAAAGAAATAATAATAGATGTCCCCTTCTCGGGCTTACAGGAAAGCCTCCACTCGCGTTTTTAAATCAGGAAAAGAAAATAAGAAACTAATCTAGTTCTAAACTAAATAGACTTACCCGAAGCTAGGCACAAACATATAACACAGTTGGTTGTTAAATTAACCTAGCCGGCGATTCTCAACCGACACGTGCAATTCGGCCGAGCGTAGTAGATGTAACAACGAAGTAGTCAGAAGGCAAACACGCGCCAATAAGGACTCCTAAGCACTTTTTTCAAAGCAAGTTGAACTTGCCTTAAATACTTCTTCTAACTCATTTGCATTGAACGCGATTCTAGAAACTCATTCTGGAAGGGAATTGTAAGTGGGAAACAAGAATTGAAAGGAAAGTGTTCAAAATTAAAATATATCTTACAGAATAACTAATAACTAATAAACTATAAATGAGAAGAAAAGTAACTTTAAATTTGTATACATAAACAAAAATTCTTTTATATGCAATAATTTATATATCGATAAAATGTACTTATTAACAAGCACTTAAAATATCAAAGATTCATTGTTTACCGTTCCTTTTTAAAATTTTGATCAAATCGAAACGAATTTTCAAGAAAATACTTGTCCCTTAGAACAAAACTTTTCACATTTGGATTAGTTACGGTGATCTTATTAACTGAGTCTGTTGTTTCTATATTCAGGAAAGAAAGTACAGTTTAATGCCTTTTAAGGTGATAATTTAATATTGCAAAAGTGTGCATGACAAAAGAAAACTGGTCTGCTTCCCGTCATTTTCGTAATAAAAGATTTTAATTGCCAGGAGACAAAAAGGTTTCCTGTACTCTTCCTGGTTGACGCAAAGTATTTCCTAATTAAGTACTACAGGTTTTAAGTAAATTTAATGCAAAAGTGCGCAGAAATTACTGCAAAGGCAAATGTCTCGTTACTTTTTCAAGGTAATGCTCTACTATATCATTATAATTTCCAAATTTAAATGCTACTTATTAAAGCACTGGCATTAACTGAAATTGCGATGTTCGACGCATTATTAAAATAAAATCCTTATATCTAAGAGCAATCTTACAAACGTAAAATATTCATTATTTTGAGATTATCCTCTTAGATACTGGAAATTAGAGATCATTATTTTGTTAATGCGTAATTTTTAACATTTCTATATGGAAATTGAACAACACTGCAAATTAACAAACAAGTTATTGTTTAATTAGCCACAAATGATAGCAAGTTAAAATTCAACCTTTATATAAAACATAAAAAGGATAGTAATGCCATATAATACGCGTGCACACTTTATACGAGTAGCCAGTATCACATCCGTCATGCAATGTATAATTAAAGTTACGAAGCGATACGGTAGGGAGTACCGCAGCTCATATCTCACATTTTAAATAATAAAGATGATTTGCAAAACACCTTACAATAAAACAAATGATTTAAATGTCAGCTCGGCACTTTTTGGAAGAAAAGACAATCTTCAAAGGCAGATTTTTCAGATTCTCAAAGCGGCGTTTTTTTATTAAATTTAATATACACGTTTCGAAAGCGTTTGAGGTAAAAATACTTAAGAACAGCATGCTTTTATAATTTTTGATAGACAGTCTCCGGCGCTGGCGATAAAAAATAATTTATTCCACACAATGCGTTGACACTGTTCGCTTTAAAATCGATGAGTTTCCTAATCAAAAATTCGTTACAGTTTAAATATTATGAAATAGATAATAAACAAATTCGAAATTCAAGTTTTGGGCTTCCAGGTGACCATATCTGGGAGGAGAAATACGTTATTCAAAATTTGATAGCTCTAGATATCATTGTTTTTTCACAGTGCGAGAAACATACAAACACTCATGCAGATTGCTCATTATTTAATTTCCTTAAATATAAAACAGGACGATAATATATGGTGGCAACAATCGGAAAAGTGGTGCAGCCGTTTGTAGTGATTCGGAAAAGCATTTTGCTTCGGCTTCCAGGCTGACACCCCTTTGGACTAATAATATAAATATTATGAAACGTTTGAACCATAATGAATGTTATATAGTTAAAAAAATTGAAGCAATTTTAACATGTAGATTTCAATCAAACGCTAATCTTATTAACTGCAATTTTAGGTGACTTGTCCACTTATCAGCTGTTTACACAACTGCTCTTCTCTTGCAGTAAATCCTTTTCTTATCAATCGATCGATTTATGAACTCACCAGGCATTTCGCCTTGCAAAGTAAACAAATATAAATAACCTTTATCCTTTCGCATTGAGAACATTTTTCTTTTAATGAGTTGCTGCAGAATGCTCCTTTCCTGCCATTTGCACAAACACCAATCAACAAGAAAAGAGCTTCGTACTAATTCAAATTAAGCTCATTGCAAAAGGTTCCTCACCTAACACTGGAGCACTTTTCCCCAAATACGACAAAGTAATTGGAAGTTGAGCCTCTCCCTGATTTGCTGTACCTTTCGTTCCATTTATTTTTCCTTCCTTCAAACAATATTTCTAGTTTTCCGGGATTCATCTGCATAATTGCCATGTCACTGCGCTTTCATCAGGTTTTCTCGTCACCGTTAGAATATTAAATAAGACCAGAATTACAAGGTGAGAGAAGGAAGCGCTTCCGAAAAATATTACTTCGCGGTGAGACTATTACAGGAGATTTTATCGAATACAGCATGTGACTTGATTAAAGGAGAAAAGTAAACAAGGGAAATAATTTTTAGAACGTTGCATTTCCGAACCTGTTATTCTGAAAGGTAAAAGTAATACGACCTATGGCACTGAAGCTGAGAAATGAAATTCGTTTGGTAATGTTGTGGTTGCTTACCTTCCCTTAAGCAAAATATTTAAGAAAGATAATCTCGATAAGCTTTAGCAAGGATAATGTTTCGTAATAACTGTTTCATGAAAACAGACCACACATTTCTCCTATCGATGACTTATAATTTTCAGGATTAAAATCGTCAGGTTATTCAACGATAAAATTACATTATTATTTTAAATTTATTTCACGATCTTCAAGAAATAAATTAGCACCTTTTATAATATTTTACCTCATTTAATGAATTTTTAATTATAACACTAAACAACAGTGGTTAATTTATATCAAGCTTTCAGTTGTCGTTTTATATTGTAGAATGTTTCTTTTATTATAAAATCCTAATTTGTCTAAATGTCTCTCGTTTTCGCAGATAACCCTCCGCGGATCATATTGCTATGTTAGAAATCACTTTGGCCGACAGTTTTGTCTCCAGTCAGCCTGGCATATGAAAATTTGATTGAAACCTTAATTTGTTTAACGGTCAATCTTCGAAACTAGCAGGGCATAGGATTATTGAAGAAAGGCACAGATGTATTCAGTTTTGAATAGAGGTACTAAGAATTAATTTTAAAAATTTACTTTGTATTACAATGAACCTGTACATTGAAACTACTCATCATCTGAGGTTTCGGATATCAATATAAGTCTAAAGGATAGAATATGTTCATTAATTCCAGAAAAAGGGAGCTTAAGAAGAAGCCTAAGACACCACTTATAGATATCCAGGAGAGTTATTTAATTTTACAGCATTAAAACAAGAATCTAAAAATAAGAAATGTTTACTACCATTTTAGCAGAAACATTTACGTTACGTCTGTATGAAATTAATAGTTCTGTGTATCTATGCTACAACTAGAATACATAAAAAATTTTCCTTTCATATGAGACATTGTATAATTCTTTTTATGTGAATGAAAAACACGTGTTTCTAATATTAAGCACTGCAAACATAATTCTTATTGTACTTTGTAGAAATTGGAACATGGATGTAATAAGATTCAATCTGCTCTGAGAAAACTTAAACGTGAGATCTTTTGCTAACATTACATAAATTTTTATTTAGTGGAAACAGAGAACGTGATAAGAAAACACGTTATAGCACTGTATAATAGGGTGCATAAAATGACATGCCTCTCCTGTTCCAGAGGCTCTAAAATGATTAATAACTGCTCACGTATTACACTATTATTCAACTACGACATTTCTGTGTGGCAGAAAATCGTAAATTTTAGCATCATTATAAAATAATCCATATAATCGTTGATGTATATTTGTTACTGTTACAGAACATATATTTTCTTCTGTTTTTACATGAGCTTTGAAAACAAGCAAATATTGTTGGTGGATGTTAAAAAATATATTACAAATTATAGAAAAAGGTATCTACATGATAATGAAAAATATATTCAGATTTTATTCTATTATTCTCGTCCATTCTCTATAATTCTTTTTATGTTTTCTGTTTGAAAAATCTTTCATCATTCATTTTTTGAAGTTTAAATAAATATTGCTGTCTCTTCTTCCCAATAATGTGATATGGAAACCACATGACTTCCGTGTACGGCCTATTAAATTATACACATTTTTGTGCATTTCATTTAAATTTAATTCCCCGAATTTCATTAAAGATATATTTGTTATTCAATTAATTTAGTTTTTATTTCGCAGCAAGGCAAAAATACATAAAAACTAAAAACATCTTCATTAAATATTGAAAAGTATAGAAAAACGTATTACACCAAATACAGTTAAAACAGTTATGAAAACAATAATTAGAGTTTCTAAATAAAACAAACAATTCGGTCAGCTGCCAAGAAGACAGATTTTTCTGTGCACAAAACTAAAAGTTACTTTTGGTCACAATCGACTTAAATCACTATTCTGCTAAGTTTCAAATGTAAAAAAATGGCTGCATCATTAGGCTTAGTCGCAATTAAACAACTTTGAAATTGTTGATAATTCTACAACTATTGCACGCAGATTAATTAAAGTCATAAAAACATTTCCGAAACATAAGAACAATGTAATTCAATCTCTTTTAAAACAAAAAAATGTACAATTTACCAACATATGAGAATAAAAAAAACTGAGCTCACTGAGACTAGTAACAGAGTGGGTATATATAAGTATATATATATATATATATATATACACACATATATATATATATATATATACTTTTGGTGCTGCCGATTGCAACGACAAAGAGAGGTGCACAAGTACATGTTATAGCCGTCCCATAACAAAATTTCAACATTCTGAGACTACTCGTTTTTGAGTTATACGAGATAAATACATACGTATGTATGTACAGATGTCACGAAAAAAAATCTCTTCTGAATCCATTTTAATTCCGTTTTGAGGAAAAGAGGCCTTTATTCTTTTTTCTGTATTGGTACATGCAGATGTCACTCAAAAGTATGTTTGATATGGATTCGAGATCGGTCAAAATGAATATTTTCGTTGAAATACGATACCCGAAATTTTTCGCGATTACAATACTTCATGCAAAGAAGTAAAAAGAAATTTTCTGAAAATGAAAGTTGTTTGCAATAAATGTCTTCTTGGATCACAATAATACTAATGGTATTTATTTTATTTCCCACACAGCTTCGGATTGACGAATTTCAATAAGCTCTAGTTGAAGAGACAATCATTATTTAATGGCCTTATTGTAACTACTTATTGCATGATGGTGATTCTTATTGTAACTACTCTTGCTGAAATAGATTGCATTTATTACTCATGCTTCATTTTCTCTTCTTGCGTTTTACCAAACTTCAAATTATTTCGTTTTCTTCTAGGAGGCAAAGATTTATGTTTTAATTTGTTTTCGGAAATTACAGAGTATTTTCTATTACTAGCGGGCAAGCCCGCCAGATGGGCCGATAACCGAATTTAAAGAATCGGCAAAAGTAAGCTGTGGTGATAGGAGTTGTTTTCAGACATATCAAAGGACCGCTATAGTCTATAAAACTTCTCAACGCATAATTCTACTGCCTGCCGCTTAAAGAGTGGTTATTATGCAAAACACGTCCACAATTTTGTTCGTTTTGAATTTTGTGTATATATTTGTGTATATATTTATAATATATATACACAAATATGGTCTATATATTTATAATTCGCATGATGGAGACGGACACAATAGTCATGGAATAAGTAGCTTTCCTTCAATCATTAAAGGTCCAGGTTGGTAATCTTGAGCCCATAGCAACCGTGATTTCTTGTTTATCAGTGATAGCTTTGATGGTTCCAATCTGTTGCCTTTCTATTTCTGAAAACCGCTCGTTCAAGCCGCCTTTCATTTATTTCGCTTATCAGCATTTTTCGACCAGGACTGTTCAATCCGCCTAAAGTTTTTCTTTGTCTCACTGCAATTCTCTAAATATCCAAAATACTGTTGCCCAAGAAACTCTTGGAACATAAGCCATTTCAGAGATGCTGGTGCCCAGTCTTCTTGTAGCCACAAATACGCCTTGTTCTAAGTTACAGGAAAATTTCATTTTACCCATTGTGATGATAACTATATCGATAATTATCATTTTCACGGATATGAATGTATCGTGTTTGCAATTCCTTGCTGTTAGGTCTCTGTAAGACCAGGACCTGTTAAATTATGTGTGTTTTTAATATTTTGAACATGCATTTTCGAATATTTTGAATATTTATAGTACTCACGATATAGTATTGTTTGCTTTCAATACATGGAATTCATTAGCAATCGTAATTTAAATTCATTTAAACATACTTTTTTATCATTACGTTGTGACGATACCTGTTTTGGAATTCATTAACAACTAAACTCAAGTTCTAGATATTTTTTTGCGTACACGAGTTCCTATGCATGCAATATGTAGTAAGTAGGGCATTACTAGAACGTTCCTCTATTACTCTAGTCCTAAAAGTACACAGTCCAGTCATATTAATGTGACCATCTGTCAAAAGCCAGAATAACCACCTTTCGCAGAGCGGACTGCTGCGAGACGTGCAGGAAGAGAGTCACATAGGTCCCTGAAGGTGTTCTCTGGGATGTTGAGCCATGCCGACTCTAATGCCGTGGCCAGATGCGCTAGATTACGCGGTTGAGGATCCATGGCGCGAACAACTCGATCGAGATGGTCCCACAGATGCTCGATTGGGTTTAAGTCAGGTGAGTTTGCTGGCCAGGGGAGGACGGTAAACTCATCCTGGTGCTCTTCGAACCACGCACGTACACTGGCAGCTGTATGGCACCTCGCATTGTCCTGCTGGAAGATGCCATCATCCTGAGGAAAAACAATGCGCATGTAGGGGTGAACATGGTCCGCAAGGACAGATGCGTACTTGTATTGATCCATTGTGCCTTCCACAATGATCAGTGAACCTAGAGAATGCCAGGAAAACATTCCCCAGACCATAATGCTCCCGCCTCCAGCTTGGACCGTTCCGGCAATGGTTGCAGGGTGGTTCCTTTCAGAGGTTTCACGCCTTATACGCCAACGTCCATCTGTCCGATGGAGCATAAAACGCGATTCATCCGAAAACGCAACCTGTCGCCACTCAGTGGACGTCCAGCTGCTGTACTGGCGTGCAAATTCTAGCCTTCGCCGTCGATGAACAGCAGTCAGCATAGGTGCACGAACCAGGCGTCTGCTTCGGAGGCCCAGACGCAGCAATGTTCGCTGAATAGTACTTTGGGAGACACTTTTGGTAGCCCCTTGGTTCATTTTGGTGGTCAGTTGCTCAACGGTAGCCCGTCTATCTGCCCGAACGCATCTCCGCAACCGTCGTTCGCCTCTGTCATCTATGGCCCGTGGTGCACCACATTTGCCACGTCGCTGATTTTGGACAGTCCCATTTTGCCATGCACGGTGCACTTTTACCACGGCGGCACGCGAACAGTTCACAAACTCAGCCGTTTCGGAAATGCTTCCACCCTTGGCCCGAAAGCCAATGATCATGCCCTTTTGGAAGTCGGATAAATCGCTTCGTTTCTGCATTACGCCAACGATTGAAATGTTTTCTGAAGCCCTCACACACCCTTTATATACGCTCAACTGCATTGTGCTGCCACCTGCCTTCTGTGATTGGTTATTTAACTCTGACATGGAAAGTACGTGGTGGTCACATTAATGTGACTGGACTGTGTATTATGGGCGCAAAATTCCATATCGAAGAATGACTTTCCCTTTCGTTACACATGAAAATTTCTGAGAGATCCTTATGAATCCGATGTCAAATTGGCTGTACATTTCAAGAAAAAAGTCAGTCTACAAGGTAAGAAGGTCATTTTTGAATTCTAATCAAGTACATATCTCTTATTCATGATATTTTAGGGATCTCTGAAATTTCGGTGTCAAATCCGTAACGCTGGGAGGGCTAGAGTATCATCCTACTTTGATTACATTATGACATTCTATTTCTTCTTGCTAGAAATGTATTGATACTTAAGATGATATTGCATTTTATACAAAATGAAATATATTTTATTGCATTATGTTTTCTAATTTAATTTTATAATTCATTAACTTTTACATTGTATTCTACTATCTAAGACTACAAGCAAAGATTAAAGAGCATGTTATCGTATTTATGAATCTTTTCACGCAGAGTTCAATTTTTAGTTAAATAACATCTTGCAATTCAGTCACAGTTCAAATACTTATTTTGAATTCTTTCCTTTCTAAGAAATTACCATTGGCGATATAAATTAAATAAAATAAAGAACAAATTACGAAATTATTCGAAACTGTATGATTGATGTTTGCTACATTTCCCTATAAAAATAATTGCGTTAGCAAGAAACTTTTAACAATTCCCACTGCTAGCATTTATGTGCCATTGGGTTGACTTCAATCTCAGATTTAAATCCCTCTTAAACGTCACGAAATTTTCAGTTTATCTGCATAAAATCTATTTCCGTAATCTTTGAATAAATTTTTGAGTAAGCTTTTACAGCTCATCAACAATTATTTTCTTTTCACATTTTAATAATCTACTTTATCTTATTTTAGTGTATTAATATTATTAAAATGAGATACTTACGTATTCCCAAATAGCAATCATAACCATATTCTGGCGGGAATACCAATTCTTTCAAACCTATTTCCATTTCTGATACCCATCACGTATGAATATAATTACGTCATAATTTCCTTTACAAATGATTTATTTCATAACTTTTAATACATCATGAAAGAGACAATTCTGAATGAAATATGTATGTGTTGTACTTCTCTCCAGCTTCTTTCAGATCTATACGGCGCTTGGAACAACAAAACCACTTTGAAGGAGGAAAGCCGTATTCTTATTTCTTCTATGCTTTTATTTTTTCAACCATTTTTCCCCATCTGCGGGCTAAAAAATTGTCCATGCCTTCTTTTCCGTTTTCTGGATCTATCCGTAATTGTTAGCTTTGAAGTTAAATTACTGTAGGTAGTATATCAGACAATTGCTTTTCCTATTTTTTCTTACTACAGCTACGTTCTATAAAAAAGTTATTACGTTTTACTTGAAGGCAATTTAGAAAGCCGAAATAGAAAAAAAAAGAGATGAAGACATTAATGAAATTTTTCACTTTTGATGTAATTTTTAGACACATATTTTTTCTATGTAATCTAGGTTATCTTTCTAGATTGTTATCAACAGTTTAGTTCTGTATTTCAGACTAATTGCATGCGCAGGGTGAGATTTTTATAGGAATATTGGGCATACCTGTTTTCGTATAGAAATTGAAACTTAGTAAATGTTTAAAAGTCTTACGAAAATTAAAAGGTTTGAAGGATTAACACTGGTGTTTACAATAGAAAAGAAGGCCAAATGCGTCTGAGAAGTTATTTTGTTTCACCTCAGTGTTTCTGTCTATAGAAGAAAATGTTATTCATCATGAGGAATTTTTAGACTTTAGTTAAGAATAAAATACAGCTAATTCTCTGTAAGATATTATTCAATATTTGGTGTTCTCTGTAAGATAAATTATTAAATATTTGGTGCTCTTCTTGTCAATTTTCCTTCATATGAAAATATTCAGTTATCTGTAATACAGATAAGTCTATATATATGTAAAGAAGAAAGTCTGTATGTTTCGTTTCCCCTAATAACTCAGTTACGACTACTATAGTTCTCGTCACCAAACTTTCTACAATTCTTTTCTGGGTCCTGGAAAATCCACTCTTTTCCTAAAAAAGTAGCTAAAATTAGTGATATTAATTAAGAACCTGGAAAACGATAATTTTCTCCCCCGTTTCTCGGAGTGGCAACAGTTTGGTAAGCTGGAGATAGAAATGTGATTTATTTCAAAAGTTTTTCAAATCCTAGAGTTTGTTAATCAAAAATTCGTAAATTTTACAAAATCTATAGATATAAAGAAGAATGTCTGTTTGTTTGTTTGTTTGTTCGCATTATTGATTTCTGATCAATTATGATAAATTATTTTGCACATTTAATCGACTAAAATTGAATGTATGTGAAATATTGGATGGAACTTGTGCTTTTATGATCATTTGATTAGAAAGACGAAAGTCATTAAAAACTGCGTGCCATTGTTGCTGATACAATGAGAGAGAATTAGCTAATTTTTTTATCGAAATTTTTTATGTGGGTTCCATATCGCATCAGACTGAAAAATGTATCACTATGTTGCATCGTTGTTAGAGCAGGATTACAGCGGTACCGTTCTCTGTGTTGTTAGATACATTACTCTCAATCTAACTTAACTGTCATCGGGTACTTTCGCTAGTAAATAAATAAATAAAAGACTAAAACGAGCAATTTTATAGTTCGTCTTGTTACATATTTGTTTTGTTATTTGTTATTGTCTTGTTCATTATTTTTCAAAATTTGCCGTTTTAAGTGGCAGTTTAATGCTGAAATTTACAATGAGCTATTTGTTTTAAAATACATGATTTGTACCTTGTGGTGTGCATGGTAACTTCAGGTCTTGTATTGAAATTTTCTGAAAGATATATAGATAATTTACTAAAGGGGTAAAAGTGACTGATGTTTTATTAAACCCCTAACTTCATAATACCTGTATGATTTAGAATCAGCCTCACATAGCATGTCCCTTCAAGAATAGACTATAAATTTTAGTAAAATGTAGATATTAATCAAATTTAATGCATATATCAATCAAATTAAGTTATTTTCGAAGTATTTTGCTTTTAAAAATGTGACGCCCTGCTGGGTTCGAACATTAGCTCTATTTTTGGCTTCTATTTGTTATTATTCTTAACCTTTTTTTTGAGCTTAAGTATTAGAAACTGCTATTATTTGTATATACTTCACAATGTGTCAAAATATAAGACACAAATTAAAATGTAATGTTATGTAATATACAAATGGGCTGCAATCCTCCTGGCCAGTGGTTAATCAGTCTCGAGGTTAACGCAGCACGCCGAGCACAGATTAAAACAAAATATAGTTAAAAACATCAAATCAAAATTCCCATTATTGTTCTATAACCATTTATAAAGTTCATCAAATCGTGTGCAAATGTAAAGTCTTTCCTGCGGCAATAGATCCAATTTATGTTATATTTTTTCCTAAGATATCCCAATAATATGCAGTATTTGACGAAATGTCGTACATTTCCTTCAGCACTGCAAAGTTACAAAGGCTATTACTTTGCAAATTATATCTTTTCAGATAAGCCGGGAAGCGTTCGTGTCCAATAATTAAGGAAATTAAAATATTACATTTCAGTAATTAAAATATTATAATATACAGAAGTTAACTGAAATAACGTAATTTTAATTACTAAAGAAGTAAATAATTGCTGATTTCTATTTCTCGTGTGAACAAGGGCCATTCTTGTAAACTCCATCTATGATACAGTTCTTATTAATAATCACAAATATTACACTATGGATTGAAAATCGCTGTTTGATACTCTGCTGTGCAGTAACGGATCACCACTACAGTTTGGAGAGTGAAAGCCTAATTAGAGAATGTCTGACTAGCCCACACTTCCTTTCATCCCTACATGACTAGCGCCCTTATGGGATATTTCTGCGAAGGCTCTATTGGAAATGCTGCGTTATGTGTGTTCAATATTTTATCACCGCCTGTGTTCACAAATTTCAACACACTTCGGTAAAATATTTAAAGGCACATGTTTCCAGTCGACTGATCCTCTTGGCCTGACTATCAGACTGATTTTCTTCTCTGGAATTACAAAGAGTCGTGCCTACATGAACTGACGCTGCTTTATTTTTTCTCGGGTAACTTGAATACTTCAAGCAACTAGGTTTGTTCAACTAGGTGTGAACTAGGTCTGTGATAGGATTGGCGATAGGACTGCATGCCTTCGACGTTAAGGCAACAAACTTGCCATCATCCACAATTTGCAAACATTGATATATATACACATATTTTTCAGTGCTAATATAACTGTTTCCTATGGCACTAAATGTGCGCTTATGTTCCATTAACACAGCACACATGTGATGTATGTATTAACACATATGTCACATGTGTATATATTAGAGAACATAAGTGCATTATAGTTGTCTGCAATACATTTTGAAGCACTGTAACGTTTATGAAATGATTGTAGCTTTTAGAATGAACAAAAATGCAAGATGACTGTACCATACAAGGTCCGTCAGAAGAATGTATATACACATTAACAGAAGAAAATTTTTTATTGTTTGCTAATACCGAACATAATTGTATGTTCATATATTCATACATAACATGTGTTATGTTAGGTTTAATACAATCGTCCTGCGTCTGTACCTGTACGGTTATTTTGAGTACTCAAAGTGTCAAAGTGTTCCATTAGCAGCCAGACACTTAAGACATCGGGAAACGGTTGCTTAAACGACGTTGATTAATGTTTCCACCAGTATTGCCGCACATGCGCTCTAGTTCTTGACAAAGAACCTCCAGTATATCTGATTTCCTGCACTGCATGACGTCTTTCAGTATTTTCCAAGGCCGTTCCGATTCATTATCATACATCATACGTCATATATTAGAATCACAAGAGTACCGATAAGCTTTTAGCAGACGCCATACAACATACTAAAAGTTAACTTAATTCAACATCGAAGCAAGCCGAGATACCATTTGCTAAATTATGTGTACATTTTTCTGTAGGATCTTGTATTTTCATTAAGGGGATTTTTAAAATATTTCGCTACCAGGAGCTATAGGAAACTGGTGATAATCCTATCAAGATGGTGGAAAAAATTGTTTATTCCCTGGGGTCGTATTGGTCAAATTAGCAACACAAAGGTAGTGCTCATTTGATTTATATAAATTAAATAATCCATTTCGCTTCACCTTCGTCTGAAAGATTTACCTCTATATAGTTCACTGATTAAATTTTTAAACAAAATTAAATAAATTATAAAGTCTTGTATTGTGATTAACTTTATCGGGGTTCATTTGAGATCAGTTCAGATTATTTAAATCAAACCTTGATTTATGTACAATCGATTATTTTACCAATACACATGTATTGATTACTAAGCTTTTGCAGAATATTTTGGAAATTTTGTGCCACAAACTTAGCAAAACTGGATCAATGCTATTTTAAATGGAAATGAGACTGATTTAAAATTCCATGCTGAAGCGGGAAGACTC
This sequence comes from Stegodyphus mimosarum, assembly GCA_000611955.2. Classification (NCBI taxonomy): domain Eukaryota; kingdom Metazoa; phylum Arthropoda; class Arachnida; order Araneae; family Eresidae; genus Stegodyphus; species Stegodyphus mimosarum. Next base: position 59,452 of record KL814821.1, on the reverse strand, counting down.
AAGACAGTAGTGTATTCTCGAAATTATTGACTAGAAAGTCACGGAAAGAAATTAGCATGGAGAATTCAAGAACTCCCATAGCTTTCTTAACCACCTAAATTTCAATAATGTAGCAGAAGTGAGTATTTGAAATATGAAATTTAACAAATAGTCTTTCCATATTTCAAAAAATATTTACTTAAATTTTTAATCTAGAGATTGTTTTATAGTTTATTAATTCAAATAGATTATAAATTTTAATAAATATATGTTACATTTTATAACTACAACGAATGAGGACATTTATCAAGATCTTATAAAATAATGTAGCAGAAATATATTTTAGAAGATGATTATAAAATTATTTGATTTGTAGAAGCCTTAAAAATTAAAAATGTAGAATGCCTTCGACCGGGTATAAACTCCGGACTTTCATATTGCTAGTCGTAGATGCTTCTAATTAGACAATTAAGACCCACGATAAGGAAAGAAGAAACTATCTCAAAAATATTTTGCCTTTTTATTTTGTTTCATAGTGTTTATCATTGTAAATATTACTTTGGCATTTTTAAGTTATTGCATTTCTTTTGTGTCATAACTGTTAAAATAACATTCACGGAATAAAGATGGCCACACAATTTGCTTTCAATAATCAGCATTCCTTTTCCAGTTTCTAAAGCGCATTCAAATGCCCATGTCTCACAGGTAAAAAGTCCAAACCATATGAACTATCAGAATTGTTGCAGATATCAGTGCCTTAAATATAAAGGAAAATGAGTTGGACCACAGAGGAGAAAGAGAGCAAGATTTGAAGAAGATAGCGGAAGCAAAATCTGATGTGGCCAGCACTGGATCTCTTGCCAATTTCATGTTATAAATAGCAATGAGCTTGAAGAAAAGTATCATTTCCGTTTGATCGTTTGTAAGCAAAATCTAATCTGTTGATCCAATAAATAGAAATGTCAACAATGCAAAATTTTGGATTATATTTTATTCAAAATATTAATGAAGAGTTATGCTCAGTTTTCTTAATAAGGTGACCACTTTTCTTACTGTTATTTTAGCTTTTTTTATTAAGCATCACTTTCTTCGTAATTACGTCATAAAAACAGCATGTCTTCAAAATTCCCAAAAGGGTATAAAGTGTGACCATACATTGTTTTGTGTTTGTTATATTATTTCATTAAAATTACATTTTTTCCGGGAATATATCTTTAGAACTTAAAGTATCGCTTCCGGTTTATCAATTTTAACCCAAATCTAATATGCTGTTCCTTTGATTTTTTTCAGCCTTTGGTACTGCCCCGGTTGCCCCGGCTTTGCTGCCAGCATTACATTTCTTTAATCTGTTGATATTTTTTGTCTACCTAATTTTTGATAATCATGTATGTCTGACATGTTTTTCACGAAAGCGTATTAACTCAATGGACAATTGCTCCATCACTACAAATGCTTGATCACAATTAAATTTCATTCAATAATTTGAAATTTTGCTGGAGTTTAGCCACGTAAACGTTTAAGTCTTATCTTTTATTTTCTAAAGTAACATCATATGCCTACCGACCGCATTCCAAACTGTATTCCAGATTTATTTTCTGTAACAAGCTGTGAAAACCTTATGCTGATTAAAGAAAATAATTGTTTTAAAATTTCTTCTCAATTACTTTACTTAGGAATTTAAAATGAGATTGTGAGTCATTTGACTGCCTTTGTTGATCCAATAGATAGCAGTTAAAATAAGGTGGATTCGTACAACTCTTTATCAAGAACTTAGGAATAAACTACCGTGTGGGTTTGTCGTGTCACAAAAGGTCTCCGTGTTTCGAACATCTTTTCGGTAAAGATATTTTGAAGTTTTATGTACTTTTGCCTTGCCGAGAAATGAGAACTGGATTAACAGAATGAGAAATATATCTCTAATGCAATTCGAGGAAATAAGTTTAGATGAAATGCAGCAAAAAATTCCTTACAAAAAAATTCTTAATATATCAATATTCCTTACAAGGAAGTCATATGGTGTACACATCAGATTGTTTTTATCTAAATTTACACTGGAATGCTAGTTTAGAACTATATCTGTTAACTGTAGGTCGAAATCGTTCTATTTAAAATTACACTGAGTTTAAAAATGTTGGAGAGAAAAATCCTGCTATATTTACGGAGGCCTTACTATGAATCAAATACAGTGTCTCAGAGCAACATAATAGTTACGCGAGCAACGTATATCGCAAAATTCATTAATTCCTTTTAAAGTAATGAAACAATAAAAGGTTAATTAATCTTTCAGCATTTTAATATAGCTTGGATCAGTAACCTCTAGTAAATATAAAATTTCGTAGTTTAGTAATTTTCTTTTAATTTAACGGATGTAATGAATTTTTCTTCTTTTATTAAAAATTTTTTATGCAGGAAAATATATAAGAATTATTAATTTAATGTGAAATATTACCCTTTTTTTGCCTCCAAACATGTACTTTTATCATTTACAGAAAAAAAAATAATATGCTGTTATTGAGAATACTTAAATTCTCGCTTAAAACTGATTTAAACTAGTTTTTGTTTTATGAGCTTGAAAGCTTTAGGATATTTAGACAATTATTTTATGACTTGAACTACATTATCAGTTCTACGCTTCAGTTCTCACTTTCAGTTCACATTTTATGTTATCTGAAGTCTCGCAATTTGATACGGAAGATGAAACTGAGAGCAAAATCGTGTATTTGGTAAGTTCAAAGTTTTAAATAAAAAGTTTTTTTTTAATCTCTCTCTGTTCCTGGTTTTAACATGTAGTCTCAGGAGGGATCCAAATAGTCTCAATAGAGACCAATTAAATAGATAAGGGAATGAAATCTTATAAATTACAATAAATCATATTTCTACTGATTTATAAGTCATGCCAAATGTGTTTCCTTTGAAATACTTATATCTCATAATAATGCAATTTTTCAATAGATTTCATAAAACAGGAAATTTTTTCGTTTTACATTAACAGTTAACAATATATTTGCAAATTCGCAAAAAAGTTTGCTTTAAAATATCAAAGAAATATCATATTTTTTGATAAACTTCTCTAAATTATTATCACTAATTTGACTAATTTATTACTTTAGCAACATTAAGAATGAAAAAAAAACCCATGAAGAACTCCTTCTCATTTGACAATTAAGTATCATACACTAGGTCAAATAAACTTGAGATTGATGAACATAATAATTAAAGAAGATGAATGAATAGAAAATATTACATTAAAATAAATATTAAACGGAAAAAGTAGCAAATCTTAAGTGCTGTAAGTATCTTCAAATGCTCAAAAAATTATCAAAATCTAAAAATAGCTTTCATAAATTACAATACGCAAGTTTCAGCTTAAAATTTAACACTTCGAAGTGTGTGTCCTTAAAAATTCAAAATGCTAACAAAAGATTTTATTTTAAAACAGAAAGCATCAAAATCATAAAATAAAAATTAATTAGGTCTTTGTTTTCAAGAAACAAATTTTATCTAAGAGGTTATGATGAAATTACTAATTAAAACAATTAGCGCCAACAAGTCAATCTATAGAACATAAAATTTTCTATCCAGAATGACCTGCTACTAAACGATAAAAAAAGGGTAGACAAAAAGTAAGACTATGTTATTTTTTATGGTAAATTACCCTCACGTAGAAAGATTTACACATAGTTAACAAAGAAAAGGCTTAATTATACTACACACAGTTGTGCATTTATATCATTGGGTTGTTTGTGCACGTGTAATCAAGTAATATAATCTACAAGAGGCAATATTTTTTATTTTACCAGAATATGAATTTCACGACTTGAAAATAATAAATGCTACACAAATCGATTCATTTAAAGCGTTTAATAACTCAATTAAGCTACAATCATATCACGGTTTTATTCTAAGTCTTCTGGGGTAATTGGGTATGCATTAGCATATTCGATTCAGAACACGTTTATGTTTCTGAGTTAGGTAGAGACAACAAGGAAATTTAATTAAAGGTGCAATCTAATTAAAGGATTGGTTGAGTTCTAAATCTAAAGTGAAAATTTGATTAATACAGAAATAACGTAAAAGTATTTAATAAACAAGTTAAAGACAAACAACATACAGAACCTTGTTAAACTTGTTCTCTACAGATTTAATGTACAGCTTCATGTTTTTATTTAAAATGCATATGATTCTTGAAAGGGAAAAATATTTAAGAAATATACTATTCATGAAAAAAAAATTCTCAAGTGTACAATGTGTCCATAAAAGTCTCATTCGACTTTGATTTCGCATTGTTTCTTTGCAGACATTTATTTTCGGTTACAAACATGTTTTAAATAATGCAACTACTCGTATTTTGCTATTTTTAAATTTTAAAAATCAGTTTTATAAAAGGTACGAAACCTAAATTTATAAATTTTAATTTCAGTCTGTTAAGTTAGATGTTTATTTTCAACATAAAGTATGAAACGTCTATGGAAAATTGTCTGATCTGAGAAAAGTTCATCGAGATATGTAATTTCAAAGTTTGGTATTTTTGGCATGCCTTTTGGCTTGCCTTGAGGAGCTCGTGAAAAAAAATTAATTAAAATAATTCAACGTTGAACTCTTTCTTTCTGGCTCTATTAAATGATATTTCTTTGTGATTTTCTAGAACAATTTTGTTGCTTTTCATCTAACAAAAGCATTTTCCCATAAGTAGTTTTCAAATTTTTAAATATATAAATGCATTAGCAATAATCATATGCAATTTTGTTACTATAGGATCACAATCCAATAGTTTTAAAAAGTACTTGGAATAGAAAATATTTCCCCCGCTTTTATTTATGTAAATAATATTATGCATTTTATATATATCAAATCTATCACTGTTTATAAACATAACATTTTGCGAGTAGAATCACCTCAGGAAAATATGGTATTGATCACAACGTTTCAAGAAAGTTTGCATAGCAATATTCTTCATTTACTCACACGAAAAATTTTCCGAAATTCATATTTTATTTCTTGTATCGTATAAATTTAAAGAGTTTGTTCTATATTAGTGGTTTCTTTATCATGATTTCAGATTTTAAAAATAAATATCTCGGTTTATTTTTGTCATACGAGAGTCAAATTGTATCGTGCTGTATTTTCAAAATAAATGTAATCTTCTATTAAACGTAACTATAGTATAGAGCTGTATAAAAAATTAAATTATGCAATCTTCTCAAAAGGATTTTTGAAAGTTTTAGAATACAGATGATGAATAGTTTTCTTATTTAAGGCATTCTTGTACTTTCTAGGCATTCTAGGAATGCTGCTTTTTATCATTATATTGCTGCATTTTACTCTAACTACTAGTGCATTTTCGATTCGAATCACTGAGTAAACTCAAAATTAATCTCTAATTGTCTTTAACTTATTTTAGATTGCACCGTACCCGAACTCTTAAATATATGTAAAATAAAAATAAATAAATAAATAAATAAAATAAAAAATCCAATCTAAAATTACCCCTTCCGAATAGCCTAGCGAAATAGATGTTTTGGCTTCCAATTGATTATATCCTTCTATTTAGGTAAGCAAGAATTCTTTTATATTTAGTGTACCCATTTTTAACGCACATTTTAGCGTACTCAGAAGTTTCATTATATACTGGGTTTGTCCGGAAAGTAACGGGTCTCCTTTTTTCTCTCACAATTTGTTGATCGTACACATACAAAAGCTTAATATTCCTCCTCAAAGTCCATATCTTCGGCACCAATACACTTTTGCCAGCGCGATGCACATGCTGTATATGCCTTTTGAAGCCGGGCTGTCCTTTAGAAGAGCCGTCGTGTTTGCCTGGATGTCCTTTACAGTGCCCACATGATATCTTTAAACACCTAAAGAAGTCCGTCAGGGTTAGGTCGGGACCGTAGGGTGAGTGGGGAACCGTTGCTACGCCGATCCGAGTCAGGTAAGGCGTCACAACAAAAGCGTTGTCAGAGGGCGCTTTGTCATGATGCAGTTTTCCCAACCCTTGAAGATCGTTTCGAACTCTGGTTCTAAGGTTTTAGTTTAAACTAACAAAGTTTTATGTTAATTTTTTCTTTCCTGTAAGTTCTTATTTCAACTTCCCGTTAGAATGAGCGCGCGTTTCAGCTGTATGCTAATTTGAATTGGCGCCAAGTTCGTATTTAAAAGTTAGCGAGGAACTTCTCAGAGTGAGAGAGCTTTTAGTCTCAGATTACTGCAGCTCTGTTCGACGTCCACCTGACTAGCTAGTACTTGAATTCTAAGTTTTAGCGCTGTTACGCTATTACTTATTGAAATAATCTAAGGTCGTTACTATTAGCTAAATCTTGCTACGCACCATTTAGCATAGAGGCCAACCTCGCGTTCATAGCTCTGTGAGCAACGACAACTTAATTTCTATTTAACTTTATTTTAAATTATTTGATTGTTCAAGTTAGACCCAAGAGCGGTCATTATTTTCTGTTATCCCTCCTGAGTTGGAAAGTAGCTGTAAATAATAGTGGTTTAATAAAAGAGGATTTTAAATCCTTCTTACGTGCAGTTATTCTACCACAGAACATAGCTGCATTCAGCTCCCTGTTCAAGATCAGGACTTTAACTACTTCACGAATATGTTCGCCAAAGGTCTGCACAGAACACTCAGTCCTGACATGGTGACCCTGCTCTAACATTTGCTGTAACGTTGCTAAGCGTTGCTCTAACGTATTCTCCATCACAAGTACGACAAGGTCACTACACAGTGGTTCACGCCGCAGCACTTGCCGAGAACACGAAGGCGACTAACCCTGGTACCGCTCTAAAGCTTAATATCTCTCCCGCTCCTTTTCACCAGTATCACCGCTCGGTACTGTAAAGTCGCTTTACAGTCAAGTGGGGCTTGTTACTTCCCGAACAAACCCTGTATAATAAAAAAACAGTATTGCATAAAATATATTAATTAGAAATTCTCTCTTTTTGTGTTATATTTTGTTGACATGATTTTTCAAAAAAGACTTGTAAAAGCATCTCTAATCAAAATGAAGTTAAAAAAAATAAAAATTAACAAAGAATTAGTAAAATATTTGATATGGATTTGGCTTCTTCAACAGTTAGATAGAGTAGGTTGTTAGCTTTGTAAATTTCAGTAATTTAATATCAAAAGAGCTAAATATGTTGCGAAAATGAAAAGACCAAAAAATTGTGAAATGAGTTTTCTAAGCACTTTTGAAAGAAAGGACTAGAATTTTAAGCATTAATTAAATTCTACGAATTAAGTGATGAATGTTGTACATATCTGAAGGAATTTCAAAGAATGTTTATTAAGTGAAGAAAATAAGTGGCTGATTTAACTAGAGAAAAAATAAACGAGATTAGTTGAGAGATAATCAATAATTAGCAAAGCAATATTTAATAATAAATTTATTTCTGGAAGGAATACCGTATCCCTTAGTGACAATTTAAAAATTTTATTAACTTATATATAATAAACGCAGCTCTGATAACATATATTGGACAATCTCACAAGGATATATCTGCTACAGAGTTCTTAAAGTTGAGAAAGAAATGGGTTTTAGTAATATGAATTAATCTAATTTTTTATATATACCTTTACGAGAATAGTACTGATTTTCGTAAGAAATTAAAATAAAACAATATTTCACAACAAGAGTTTGCCATTGCTGTTAATGGTTGAATGATGGCTGTATCTTAAAAAGAAACTTAAACAAATAAAAACAATAAAACAAAAAATAATAACAAACAAATTTTAAACAAACATCGGCAAACAGAGAAAGACAGCAGCGAACAATAAGTGATTTTTTATTTCGGAAGGATATACGTAATACTGAGCGAGTACAGCGTCGGCTCATTAGGTTGTAGGACCAACTTGGACGGCGATACATGAAGCAACACTTCTAGGTACCGAGTCATCGAAACTGCGGATGGTGTCCTGAGGAATGGCTGTCTATTCCCTGTTAACCATTTGCCACAATACGCCTTCTGAATGCCAGGGTCTGCAAATGGTGTCCAATCAAATCCCAAATGGGTTCCATTGGAGAGAGATCAGGAAAGAACGGTGGCCAGGGAAGCATCCGTACACATTGCAGAGCACGTTGGCTGATACCAACAGTGTGTGGTCGAGCGTTATCCTGCTGATAAAAGGCACTGGCCACTCCTTGAAAGTAGGAGAGTGTCCGTGGCCGCAGCACATCATCCATGTATTGTTGGGCCTTCATAGTGCCCTGAATACGAACTACAGTTGATCTGGAATCGTACGCAATTGCGCCCCAAAACCTGAGCCCCCAAACCTGCCCGGTGGGAAGTTTTATAATTCCTGCGAGATTGGACATCTCTCCACATCGACACCACACTCGTATGCAGTGACTGTCATTGGGAAAACAGAAGCGTGACTCATCTGAGAACACGACCCTGTGCTATTCCGTCGTTCACATCACTCGAGCTCGGCACCATTGCAGACGTTGGCATCTATGGCATTCTCTGCTATTACGCGCGTCTTCTGAAACGTTTTACGGTAATTCCTCTAGCAGAAATAACGGCATGAAAATTGAACATTCTGCAGGTTCCTTCCCGTATATCTTTCTCAACGTGCACCGGAGAGCTGTGCATTTGGCATCATCCCTATAACTCGATGACGTGAGTCTATCCTGAAATTTGCATAATTTTGGGCTAGTTCTTCTTGGTGTTGCATTTTCAATGTCGGGTAGTGTACATCAATTCAATTGCACAACACTGCTGCATAGTTGTATTACTGTATACGCTTCGTTACTAAGCTGGCAAGAATAAGTAAAAATCAGAAAATTTCCGATTATGATCTAACATCTTAAAATGAACTTTTATTGTTAAACTGTTAAATAGTGTAGAATGTATACTCAGATTTATAAAGCAAGAAGTTGATGCAAAGCATATTTGAATGCAGTACTGTATTGTAATCTTCCTGCATATAACATATCCTTGATTGACAAGCTGACAAAAAGGTAAGCCTAGCATAGGAGTTGTGAAGTTGCTTTACAGTAGTTAATGCTAGTTTCATAAATCGGACTGAATTGACAAATAGTTGATGAACTGAAAAATATGAAAATATTAAATATAAATTTACCAAGAACAGCTGCCGGGGAAGATTTTAAATATATGTTTCAAAGAACCTATTTATTTGTCAAATTTGGACATTGTAATTAAATTTTATAATATAATACTATTAGAAGTTTAGTGTGAAAAATATAGGGTAATTGTAAAAAGAAACGACATCCGAAAACAGAATTTAAGGTGGTCGCTTAAAGCAAATTGAGAAAACACAAGGAATCAGATGACAAATAGCCTCGGAAAATCTATCTCGGAACCTATCTCGGATTTCTCCTCAGACAGGACAAAATTTTCCGTTGCTGTTTTAGAACAAAAGCAGGTTTAAGATGCTAAAAATATTTATTAGAAAGGGGAGAAAGAAAAAGATAACAACATTTAAAATATTTGAAAAGTGGATTTCTCTTTATCCCGGGTTTTAGTATAAAACGCGCAAAGTAAATTACACTAAGCAAGAATTTAATGTTCAGACTTTAAGTGTAAAATTAAATAATAAATTCTGTATCATTAAGGCTGTGGGGTTTTACTATTTAATCCTAAAGTTCTAACTTAGAACCGCACGAACACTGACAAGCGAATAATCGGTTAAGTGTGTGAACAGAACACGTAAGACCTTTAAGAGGGTTTACAGCCCTTTATTTTTCTGATTATTTACAGTCAGTTCCCAATTGGAACTTTACACAAAGCCTCCACTCGGGCTTGAACTTAAAATAATAATAATTTAAACTAAACTAGCTTAACTAAGCTATTTGAAAGGTATAGCCGAAGCTATCAGAGATCTAACTAGTTGGCCCCTAAGTATTAATTTAATCGGCCAAGCCAAGCAGGGGCCTAAGGTACGGCCGAGAGTAGCAATGGCTAAGAGAGCCGTAGCCAAAAGGCAAACGCGCGCTAGTCAGGGAATCAGACTCTCCCTTTCTATTGAAGTCGGTGAAGTCACGACTTAAATAGTACTCTTTCTCATTTGCATTAACTGCATTTCTGAAATTATATTCTGGCAGGAAATTGTAAGCTGAAATTAGAATGAGATAGGAAAGATACAAAACATAAAATAACTGTTAATAAACTTAAGATAAACTTTACAAGGCAACGGCCTTTTATTTTTTAGCCTTTTAGCTGTGCCATCCTAGCGTAATTATTTAATTGAAACAAAATACATAATTGAATGGAAATTCTTTATTTATTATCATAATTTTGCTGTACTTTTAAATGCTTATGGCTTTTTCTAAAAAAAAAATAAGAATTAATATAGAAAAACCTAAAATATCCCGCTTAAGAATTTAAATTAACCAAGCTAAACAAAGCTTAAATTATGAGGGATTTTATGTCAATGTATTTATATCATGGCTATAGTAAGCATATTTTGTTAATCAGAAAAATAAATAACCAATCATCATATTTATAAAAATATCATAATTATTAAAAAAAAGCTTTAACTTCTAAAATTCTTTATTACTTTTAAATCGATCTATTTGATTTTCAGTTGCACGTTAATTAAATTTGGAAAAAAATTGAAGACTTTATGCGTCGTTGAATGGCAACAGTATGAAAACTAAACATTTGGGAAACCGAGTCAAATATAAACTAATGGTCTTATGCTTCCATTTCCGAGCGCACGACGTTTCAAACATATCCAGAAGACGTAAATACGTTTCTGATGCCAAAACTATTATAACTATTCACTGTTTCTGATAAATTAAATTATGTAATATTTAATAAGTTTATGAAAGTAACGATTTTTAACACAATTACATTATTCGTAATATTGCTATTGTGAGAATGGGTACCTTAATTTATTGTATATCTACAGGTCTAACTAATTGAATAATAATGAATTTGTAATTTTTATTCAGAAATTCAAAACTATGTTCTAGTTCTTAATCGAATATTGTTTATATCACACTTTAGAAAATGTGAATATTTAAAGCTAATTTAATGAGAGATTATATCATTAATTATAAATATCTCAAGTAATGATTTAATTTATAATTCATATGATAATCGCATGTGCACTCAGCGTATCTAGTAATTAAACCAGTTAAATGAAATTATTAAAAGCCTTTGAGGGTTGTTTACTAGACAGTAGAACTGAAGATTATCTATTAGAAAAAAAACGTGAATTTGTGGAGAGTTTCCAAAGTGAATTTTATTTATATCTACTTATATTAGTGTAAAATTCCCGAAACTGCCATACAGACAGCTAAATGAGACCCCGGAAGATTACTCCTGTTTTTATACGTTTAAGCGTACTATTACTGTGTGAGATTATTTCTACACTTATTTATTTAAAGTAGAACTGCTAACCAAATTGCCCTTTAAACTGGACTAATGATATTTCCTTTACAACCAGTTATACTATAAACTGCTCCCTTAAAATTGCTTTAGTGGAGACAAATTCTTACGATTTTATTGTTGCTTCAAGTAAGTAAGTATCTGTATGGTACGTATTATTTAGACTATTTTATCACAAGTAATAAAAACTAGATATTTGGTTAGATATTTGGTTAAACTAAATTAAACATAAACTAGTTAATAAAACTTTTTATATCATATAATCTTTCTTACGCATAGTTCAGTAAATTGCGTAATTTTAGAAATCTGTTGCTGTAATGTAGGTTATCTAGACTGCCAAAATATTCCTTTAAATGTACAACATTTAAATGTATGTACACCACTTTATTTAAAGAAAATATTTTTACGAAATGGTATCTTAAACCTGCTATAGGTAATCTCTGCTAAAATACGATAAATGCCGTAATTTACTTTAATGAAATTTATGTGTTGTAAAATAAGTTAAGTATTTGACAAATGCTTTTTGAATTGTAATTTGAGTCTTGCCCGATACGCTTTCTATAATTCATTGACATTTTAATTGTATTGTAAAAATCCATACTAAAAATGTTTGAGAAAGATTATTAAATAAAGAAAAATCAATATTGATCAGAAACTTTTAATCCAATACAAAGTATTGGACAAAATTATTGAGCTACAGCCAGCCTCTTAAACGGATTAAAAAAGGAGATGTTCTGTAAAATTCTTGCTATTGAAATGATTGAATCAATCGTTAAATATTGGGCGACTGCCTTCGTAATTTTTAAATTTATCATAGAAGGAAAAGAAATTAAAAACATTACTATTCAGAGATGATGATAATTAACAAGTTAACTTATCATTTTACCCTTACATTCATATCTATTTTTGTCGGTTCCCATCCGAATGGAAATTAATTAAAGTATTTAAGAACAGAGTCCTTGATTAAACAGAGAGCTTTTGGCTGCTGTTCCTGATCGTCTCGCTGCTATTTTTTCCAGCGTTTCGATTCTTTGAATCAGTTTTTCTTTGCTACCTACAAATGCTCATGAAAATTCAGAACGTAAGCCAAATCTGATAATCGCAATTTGGTTTGAAAGTTTTACATCTCGAAATTTTCATTAACTTTTGTTTTGTTTTACCTCAAGCTGCTGCGACTGTTATTTGTTTTATATAGGTTGTTAATTTGACAAACTAATAAAAATGTTTATTTAAAAGTTTCTTCTGCGCTGACTCTTTCTTCACGGAAGTTAAAACACGGCAACAAGTCCTCTGACTACCTTTAACCCTCTGACCTGCCAGGGTTTACTAAGCAAGCACAAATTTCCTCAAACTGCTAAACATAAAAAAATATTTTCTTGATTTTAATGTAAAAATTCACCTGGTATTTTATAGCTGGATTTGTGCACTTTTAATATGTTGCCTAAATTGCTATGACATATTTTAATATGCATGTATATTTACGTTTTCAGAGATATCACCAAATCTGTTCTAGGCCTTGACGATTAGAAGGAAGGCTATAAAGATTAACATTTAATGTAGTCAGAACTCGTGCAGCCATAGTTATATATTTGATGGTCTTAAGGTGGCAGATTTTATTTGGTCTTTAGAGCAATTTAAATATTGCTTTTATGCGCATTCAAAAGAAAATGAATATTAATATGTTTCAAACCATACTTCTTGCTTACATTAAAATCAAATGTTAACATTTAACAATCAACAGTTAAATCATATGATGTTATTCCTTAACGCATTATTTTGTTAATAAAACATTTGTTATTTTCTTACCATCTTCTTCTTTTGTTCACCATATTTCGAAGATATTAAAAAACAATGCAGATATTTTTAATCATGCTTCCTACTGTTTAAAGCAGGAAATTGTACGGAAGCTGCCACCTACAGATGTGCTTCTATATATTTTGAAATTCTATTAAACTTATTAGAATAGCCCTCAACTTTAACCATAAAATATTAACAGGCAAACTTCAGGGAAATAAACACTAAAGTCTTCAACTTATCAGTGTACAAAATGAGCTAATGGGAAGTTACCGGAGTATGGTAAAACTCACGAAGGAAGGGAATGGAAGACTTCGTGAATAACTTTCTAAGGGAAATGGTTCGTATTACCATTACGCACAGGGAAACGATAATAACCCACCAGCCTACTCTCCTGGAATAGACGAACTTTCGGTATTTATCGATTTTAATCACTAGGCCAGTGTAGAAGTTAATGTGTTAGAAACGTTAAATAAGGCATAAACTGAAAATGGAATCTGAATGTTTCTGTCCTCTTTTTCATGTGGGTAGCCGAATAGGTTAAGAATAACAAAACACTACCCTGTCCATTTCATTTGGCGAAAATAATGACAATGTATTAGTTACCAACTGGATAACTGCATTACTGTTCCCTGTCTGCAGTATTTATCGCTGCAAACATCTTGATACTTCATTTTTTGACTGTACAATATCAACGATGATATTAACAATAACTCTGCATTTCGTCGATAGATATTCAAATATCTGTCACTGCCCTGATTTTAAAATCATATCATGCTGATAATCACCAAGCTTTCAAGATCATCAACATTTTTACTCAAGGTAAAACCACAGATAATTATCCCTTTCGAATACTTTTGAAAAAAATGTATATGACTTTCATCATCACTGTACCACACATGAATTGTAGCTTTACGAAGAACAGAAACGCTTTACAAAGATCTCTTGTTAAGTCGGGTTTTTTTGGTGATGACCCAATATAACTGCACTTAACAGTTTCTTGGTTTTATTTTTTTTTTTTTTTTTTTTTTTTTTTTTTTTTTTTTTTTTTGCAGATCTTGATTTTCACACTTACTTTTCAATGTGTCTAGATTGTATTTATGTGTGTGTATTTCTGTGCATATGTAGGTGACATGGATGAATAAGGATATAAGAGCAGTCATAACCTGATGAAAATTTTCTTTTGTTTTTGATATAACAGTTTTTTTTTATTTAAGTAAATTTAAACTGTTTCCATATTTACAACATACTTGAAACAAGCAAGAAATGCGTCGACAGCAAGTCAGCAGGAGAAAGGAGAGGAAAACAAATGCAGGATTTCCATTGTGAAGTCCTGGTTAATTTTGATTGGTTGTGCAAATTTCAGCTTGGAAATTTTAATATTTTTTGGCTGAAGTATGTACCTACATCATTAGCTTTATGTACGAACCGTTCGAGAAGCTTAATTTTGAAATGACGCTCTTTAGAATAATTCATTACAAATATTTTATTATTTTTAGGATAGGATAAGGGAAATAACTGAATTAAAAAGGAGATTGTCAAAGCAGTTGATATTAAGGTTTTGTCTTCTCTTTGACGTGGCTTTTATCTTATACATAAATTCAAAACTAGTTTTCATATTACTGCAGAATAAGATACTCTCAGGTTCCGCATATTTTCAAAATAAATTGCCTCTTCATCAAGAACTAAATTATTTAAAAGCAGTAGCTATTGACAGGGACTTTTCACCCAACATTATTAGCCAAGCAGTTAAAAAATTCTCATATTAACACATCAAAATGTGTATTCTTGTTTTAGGAAATTATAAAAATTATGTTGCCATTCCTTTCTTTCCATCAATTAGCTGTAAAAATTTCACGTATTTTACAGAAGTTTAAATTTCGGATCATTTATTCTAATATCAATAAAATTCCGAGTTCCATACTTAAGGACCCCATTCCGGATATGAATTCCTGGGGTATTTACAAGATTCCTTGCCAGTGTGGTATAATTTACATTGGTCAAACTTAAAGAGCCTTAAAATTTTGCGTTAAAGAACATGAGGCATATGTTAAGAAAAAGGAAACACAGAAGTCCTCTGTTGCCTAGAATTGTTGGTCTGAAAATCACATTTTCCATTTTTCTGCAGCCAAAATTATTTAAAAAGCATCTTCCATTGGTGAATTAGATTTTTCTAGAGGCGTTTCATGTTCAAAAATATTTTCTGTTCTAGTTAACGATCCTAATTCCAATTCATTTTTACCCTCAACTTTTAAGGAAATTATGATTTAGTTTTCTTGTTCAATCAATAGATGGCGCCAGTAGCTTAACTCCTGTCTAGCCATTCTTATCTTATCTTTTCACTATATCTTATCTTGTTCACAACAAAGCTAAGATGAATTTCTCTATAGTCTAAGAATTCGTGTATTTTCTATTGGAAAAACATCTACAGTTATACGTTATCAAAATGTCGTTAATTAAAACTATGAAATCGATATAAAAATATTGCAGAAAGTAGAGAATTATTCTAATTTTACTATAACAAATTTCTAAAAGCTAACATTTAATGTGAAAACGAAAATGGCTTAAAAGCAAGATTTTCCAGTTTTCATTCGTATGAACGATGGAATATTAAATTTTCTATTTAATGAAATATATTAGAAAATAAATGTATTAAATCTAGTCCCTTAGCAATAAATTACCATAAAAGTTATTTTGTAACCAATCAATTAAATAATATTACCATGAATGTTATTTTTTAACAAATCAATTAAATTATATTATCGTAAATGAGTTAATTAAGGATAATTAGTTAACGTTTAATTTTGAAGTCTTTTCCATCTTATATTAAGAAAATATTAGACATAAATTTACTCAATGTAATATTTTTTAAATACGTCATTAAGCATTAGCAATTCAAATATATTAAGTAGACAATTAGAAACTAGTGTCGAAGCCTTAACTTATTGCCCAAAACTAAAAGTACTTGTAAAAGACATACCGGTAATCATTTCTATTACGTAGTGTAATTTATCCTTTTAATGCATTTGATACGATAAGTATCTAAACCAAATTTGCATTAAATTAAAATTATTTATTTTTAAACACTCAACTCTCAATCCATGCTATTTAGGTCGTTCCTATTTTATTCTTGTATCAATATAATATTTCTCTTTTAATTCAAATAATAACTCAGGAGAAGAAATAAATTTAGAATGCTAAATTACGAGTCATTAAGCAATTAGCGTATCAGAAAATAACTTTCTGAAATTTTTAAATATTCTTATTAAAAGAAATCAAAGACAAAATATTATAATCCTGTACAGTAGAAGAACCATATATTCTTACAAATAATCTTTTGAAAGTATATACAAATATAAATAAATACATTGCTATGCGCTTGGGTTCGCAGATACCTCCTTATTAAATACTTTAGACTAACAGGCGGAAATTTATATTTTAAATTAAATAACAACTTATACAAGTTAAACAGCTTTAAACAGCGCATGGAGAAAAACAGGAAAGTAACAAATTCTTCTTAGAGTACAAGGAATATCGCATATCAGTAAACTCAGCCACACAGCAAAATGAAATTATTGTCACGCGATTTAAAATCAAATCAATGAATTGACTGAGAGCTCCAAAGGTAACTTTTTGAAAGCGTTTCTCTGAAGCTTTTTATGAATCCAAAACCATAACAAATATGCTCAAAGCTTAAAAATATATCTCTTCAAGAAATTTCTAAAATATCGTCAAGTTTTTTATATATTGCCAAATGTACGACAAAAATTGTCGCTTATGTGCCACACTGGATTTCACACTGGATAGAAGATAGACTGGATTTCAAAACACTTTATTCTGAAAATCATTATACCTACATTATAACCTCTTCATAAACGAACGAAGCTCTCCCCACACGTTATAAATATTCAGTTAGGCTCCCTTGGTTACATACCACATATCCAAGGGGTAGTCGAGTTTGATCCTGTCTTTTTGTAACAAGATCAACCGAGTTTCCAGATCTAATGCTCTTTGACTTCTTCCTTTGAAAGTATATTAAGAACAGAATTTCCTTGTAACCCCAACTGCCAACAACATTTATAATGTTCAGAGAAGGCAGCTGTGGTAGTACGATTTAGCATAGCTGGAAAAGCAACTATGATAACAAAAACAATAAATAAAACATAGCTGGACAAGAAACTATGATAACAAAAGCAATAAATAAATCATAGTTGGACAAGCAACTGTGTTAACAAAAACAATAAATAAAACATAGCTGGACAAGCAACTATGATAACAAAAACAATAAATAAATCATAGTTGGACAAGCAACTGTGTTAACAAAAACAATAAATAAAACATAGCTGGACAAGAAACTATGATAACAAAAACAATAAATAAATCATAGTTGGACAAGCAACTATGATAACAAAAACAATAAATAAAACATAGTTGGACAAGCAACTATGATAACAAAAACAATAAATAAAACATAGCTGGACAAGCAACTATGATAACAAAAACAGATTGTTAATAACAGAATAAGCATTATTTTGTTTTTCCTTGCTCTAAGTTACTAGATTAGCAGCGTTGGGTTGTAGTAGGCAAGTCGCCAAAGTACTCCCCCTCCAGTGCCAACGATACCTTACAAATACTTTGGGTTGATGCGAACTCGACGACTCGAGCGTGTTCTTGTCATAGTATCCGATAAGTCGGAAGTAGTGGTTTCTGTAGAAGGCTTGGAAGGCTTTTCTGTCCTTCAGAAGGTTGCGCGTTCAAATTACGGCTGAGTCACCAATGTAGAGATCGCGTGGTTCGGTGAAGCCTCGGTAGTTGCTTGCACGTGTCGCCATCTATTATCTCCAGTGAGAAGTGCTGCATCGCATAAGCGGGACTCGATCGTAGGTCCATTTACTACGAGTCGAATTCTTTACCGCTAACCCAAAAGAGCTCCGTTGTACTAGATTCAAGAATTCTAACTCTTTCAAATTTGCGAGCGTTGAGTTGTTCTCGAGATCGCCACACAATCCCCGCCCAAGCATCTAGGATGCGATATCAGTACGTTTGAGAATCCCCGTTTTGTTGGCATGTGTGACACCGTTTGGTTGTGGGGTGGAGCGTGTGATGTAATTCGTCATTTCATCTGGAGTGGATTTTCATCAGTGGAGGGAGGCGTCTGTAGTTCTTCGGGTCACCATTATGCTAGTACAATTTTTGAGACAGATAATTACAAGCTGCTTTTAATATAATAATGATAAAAATAATTTAATTTGTATAATAAACCGTCTTGAACAATAATAAATAAAGCATAGGTGGACAAGCAACTATGATAACAAAAACATATCGTTAATAATAGAACAAACATTATTTTGTTTCTCGCTGCTATGAGTTACCAGACTGGCAGCATTCAGCTGTAGTAGGCAGGTCGCCACAGCTCCTATACCGACTATTGGCAAGGAAACTCTACAAAACCATTACTATTGGACCAAACTTCGATCACCGCTTATGTTAACTACAAATGTTAAACTAACTTTATGTTATATAAGAAATACATTCAGAAAACACGATATTTTAAAATACAACTATTCAAATACAGTAGAAATTCGAACTCAGAAATATATTTATTTATGCCTTATCTACAACGTATAATACGGAATAAATGTTTCAGATATGAACATTTTTCGAACGTTCTTATTTTCTTCTTTCAATTTGCCAGTTCTCTTTTCTATTCCGAAAAATTCCTTTCACGTATACATTTGAGTCTTGCATGTTTAGTCCTTTGAAGTTTTTCCGAAATATAATTCTTTCGTAAAATAAGAAATAGTAGAATTTTAATTTTAAATTTATACCTTGTAATTATATTGCACCATAGTTTAAATGTGAAAGTATCTTTTATTAATTTATGAATATAAGCAAACAAAGATTTAATTTGCTGGGAGAGAAAGCTAGAATACTCCCAGCGTGTGTTATAAAATTTAATTCATTTTGTTAAACTACAATAAACCAACTCCTTTACATCCCGCAAATACAAATTTAAAGTTACAATGCATGCCAAGAGCATCGAAATTACTTTAGAATACAAAATATTTAATTTTTCTTGGCCGTTCTTGTGTTAATTAAAATTGCCTTCGCACTGTAGCTCATAGATATTTTACACGAACAACAATGAACATGTATTCTAATCCTCTTATGGAAACTTCATTATTACTAATTAGCAAACTCAAAGAACATGTAGCGAAAGGTTTGAAATGTTAAAAAAAATTATTGTGTGTTGTATTTGTTGTATAGGGGTAAAAGTGAAATGGGTTTCTCATTCCCAAAATAAGAAATTTAAAAGAGATTACCAGGAGTTTTATTAAATTATTAGTGTTAAAATAGAAACAGATAAATTATCATCCACTGATGACAACATTTCATGTTACAAAACGGTTTGCAATATAAAACTGATTGATAAATCTTGAACAAAGAATTTGGAAAAGAGAAGGTAAACTCTATCAGATGAATTACAAACCCAAATCCTGGCACCAGCCTGCACTCTGGTAGTAATTGATAAGATAATGACAATATTTCATGTGTGACAAGTCGTTTGCAATATAAAACTAATTGATGAATCTTCAACAAAGTCAAAGAATTAGGAAAAGAGAAGATAAACAGTATCAGAAGAAATACAAACCGGAATCATGGCGCCCCAGCCTGCACTCTGGTACGAATTGATATAACAATGAGGTGATTGTTTAAGCACAAGGGAAATTAACTAACAAGGATTTGGTAAACTACGTCAGTGTATAAGACATTAATTTTACTCATAATAATTACTTTTCAAAGACGTATATTTCATAAAATTTGTGCTCTGTGAAATATGTTTTACAGTTACGATTTTCCTCTCCTGAATAATTTATTTTTAAACGTAAAGTATTTAACAAAATGTTTGGTTTGAAAAATAATTTCATTAATTTAGAAGTCAAACAACAAAAATCAGCGTTATACTTTCAAATTTTCACAGGACTAGTTTTGATGGTTTTACCGAACCACCACCCTCAGTTGCGAAAGTGCAAATGAAGGAGATAAGATATAATGATTAGATAAGATAAGATAAGGAGCCTGAACAGGAGACAAGCTACTTGCGCCATCTGTTTTAATTCCGATGCTTTCAATAACTTTTGGATCAAAATCAATCCATACTCAAATTTATTTCGCAACATAAGACCTTAAAAATCACTATCTTAGTTCACAGAACTTATAGATTTTTCTCTTTCATATAATTAGTTTTCAGTTACATAAAAAAGTTTAGACAGTTCTACACAAAAACATCTAAATTGAGTTTTGTGAAAATATACCTATATTTTATTAACCCAAAGGGTATTAGACTAGAAGGGATATTAATTTCGTTTTTACGTTTTGCGTCAATTCACTTTCTGCTTTGATTGACTTTTCAAACTGTTGCCGCCAAATATTAGAGCCCTGTATTATATTTAAAGAAATTGAATACTAAAAAATCTGCATAAATGTATGTAGGTTTCCCGGATTGGGATAAAACAACGGTACCTACAACCATACCTCCAGTTTTGAATAACGTACGTTTCCACCAAATATAGGCATCTGGAAACCCGGATTTGGAATTTGACATTTAGTTTATTATCTATTTCATATTTTGTAAACCTTTAACGAATTTTTGATTAACAAACTGAACGATTTCAAAGCAAGCAATGGCAACAGTGTACGAAAAAAAAACATTTTTATCTCCAGCTCGCGACATTGTGTATCGGAAATTCTAAAGATATGCTAATTTAAAAATATTTTGCGATATTGCTGTTGAACTGAATTTTGCGATTTATGTGCGAAGAATCTGATATCTAATAAACAAAGGTAACACGCAAAACGTTAAAAAAATCGGCGATTCGGGAGTAATGTATAATCTGAAAGCTTTCAAATTTATTATTTATATTTATTTATTTATGTTTTGTCATACTGCAAAACGGGAAATTCTGTATCTGAAGATTACAGTTTAACATCATAGAAAGAGTTTACCTTTAAAAATTTTAAAATAGATAATTGAAAATGTGATTTTCTTAAATATATATATTTAAAAATTAAAAATTGCAAACCATTATTAAAGTTTAAAAGGTAAAAGGAAAGGTTTCTAAACCAATTACTAACATATAATATTAGAGATATATTTCATCAGTTGCTGTAGAAAAGCTGCAAATTTTCATAAATTAGTCAGTTGTATTATAAATTAGTATATTTTAAATAAAATGTTCTGAAAAAATTATTTTAAAATAAAAGAAATATATAAATTGTTAAGTACTTTTAAATTACTTTCGTATTACTAATTTTATAATTCAATTATGGAATGATTCAATTTGAAAACGTAAAGTTTATATTTTGCAGACTGGCAACACTCTAAGAAGTGGTTACGTGCGAAGGCGCTTGGAAAATACAGGAAAGTGTTTTGCATGTTTCGCGCAGTAACAGCTCTTTCCGAGCTGCATCTAGATTCTGTTTGTTTTGTCAAGATAAGGTTACATGAAGTGAAAGCAACACATTATTTTTCTAGTTATTATTTTCATTTTATAATTGCTCATTTTTCGTGTTTACTACTTGAAACATCCTAATAAATTTATAATTGCGCCCGAACAAGGGTTCGAATCTGCATCTCTCGAAAACGCGCCGAGTGTGCTACCGTTGCAGCACGAAAGCATACAGAAAAGCGGGCGAACGTACCTTATAATTACACTACATAAAACCATACTTAATATTATGAATACAAAAAAAAATATGTTTCAATTTCAATAAATTGAAAGAGATTTTGTTTCTAAAAATCTAAATTAAGAAATATTAGAGGCTTTTCTTAAGCGTGGAGATTATAATTAATAGAAACTATTTTAATACTTCTGTACTAGAGATACTACTGTAATTCGGTATTAGAGACGCAGTTTAAAGAGCACTGCATAGCAGGTGAACCATGATAATTCTATTTGAAATAAATGTGCTTATAATTTCGACTATCTTTGTAATGCAATTCTCAATAGCAAACTTTACATATAATTAATGTTTTCAGAACTTTAGAACGACTTCCGATACCATTTTGTGTGTTCTGACTAACGTTACATATCGTATGTGATTTACAAATTTATCAGCCAAAGCAACCATTTTAAAGCAAACTATTAGTGAGTAGATTAGCTTTACTGCTGTTTAGGGGACACTGAATAGGGTTAAGAACTGTTTAAAAAACGACATGTTAAACTTTATCAAAAATGAACATATCAGAGGGATAAGTTTTTACAAAATAATAGCTTTAATAGTAAATTTCAAAAGGTTAATGCATTTTTTGGAGGCATAACCAGACATTATTAAAGAACAAATTACCCCTTTTCACAGTATATATGAGAGTAGAGTGTGTAAGTCAACAACTATTGCACACTAAGCTTTAATAGATGGATGAAGTTGAACCCACTGCAATCCAAAACCACATATCACATTGACGCATTCTGTAAAGCGTAACAATCAGGAAGCTCAGCTGATATAAATTCTTGTGACTTGGAATACTACTGTAAATCAGATTGATAACCCGCTGTTCGCATAGTTCCGAGTTTCTCGATATTGAGCGTTGTTTAATTAGTTAATTAGTTACAAATATATTTGAACTAGGAGCGTGTGTCTCTCTTCTCGCAAATGTTGCTTAAAACTCGTATTTCAGAAGCATCATATGCATCTGCTTCACCCTGACTTTGTGATGTCGATCGAATGTATAAATATCTACGTCTCTCTGCGTGAAGTTTGAGAACGTAAATGGCATTGGAGATTCAGTTTAACAGACGCAAATATACATCAGGCAGAACTAAACATAGAATAGGACGTATTTACTGTGAATTACCTGGAGATTTTCTGCATTTTAAGCGTGCAGCGGGGGTCAATTTGTGGTTAACTTTAATATCAACATGTAACATGCGTTAATTACATAGAATTGCACATTCTGTCCGTTAATAACATCACCTAAATATTTAGAAATACATTTCAGGAAGAGCCAGTATCCAATCTTAGAAACTTTTTTCATGCCTCTACGCCTAGGCTGTGCACTTTTAGTGTGGCTATACTTCATGATATGTAGACTGATTACAATTTAAGCAAAGGTTACAAATACTACCTACCTAAACTCTACCTAAATTTTGACCGATATCAATCCAGAAAATACAATTCAAAATTCTAATTAACTAATTCTAATTAACGTTTTTTTGATAAATAAACTGTAAATATGTTCCAGTTCCGAAATTTTAAGAGTTTACTGTTTGCCCGGGATTTGCGAGCTCGTTATCAAAAACCTTTATAAACAGCCTGGATAGAAGACGAAAGTGACCTCCGGAAGGAAGTAATACATTTCATCTCTGAGAGGTCTAATTTGTCCTTAAGCATTCTTCTTTTCTTCTAGTGGTAGCAGGAGAAATTTGAAAAGATCCCTGAAACTTCAGAGGAGTCATTTTTGGTGGATCAAATTTCCAAACTTTTACATGTTTTTAAATGCGATATAGTATATATATCGAAAATAATAGAAATGGATCACGAAATCTTTTGTCTTACAACAATTTGCTCAATTGGCATAAATATCATTTCAAGTTAATAGGAATTCTGAGAATTTCCTTTATTTTGAAATTCTTGAATAAATACTTAAGTAAATAAGTCGACAAATCAATAATTCAAGGTTAGCAAGGTAATATTAAATATTGTGGCTCATTCCGCAAGCTACATTCCAACTAAACTTTTAATAATATTACCTTCGCAATTTGAAAACACAATATTAAGGCAAAGTTATTTCGAGAGAAATTCAATAAATTAAATTATTTTTAAAGAAATAAGCAAATCATATAATATTTGAACAAGGTATGAGACGGTAAACATAATCATTCATACACCATAAAATATCGCTTTGAATTATTGTTGTCGTAACGTTATCGTATTTACAGTACTTACGTATTATTTAAAGTATTTAAAGCAAAGTATCGTATTATAACGTATCATATTATCGTATTATCGTTATCGTATTTAAAGATGCGCCATTTAAACCAGTTTCAGAATTACTTTTGTAACAAAATGATTTATATGTTGAATAACATATGCATAAAAATTACATACATTATCAGATTTTAGTATTTTTAAAACTTATGCAGATATTTATTACTCTACAGAATATAACTGTTGTTCTTGTTGCTAATTCTAGGGTCCAGCTTCTGCTAGACGAGATCCACGAGTTTATTCACCACCAAAAGGTCATAGACCAGCATAAGAAAATTTAATAGGTCGTCTTAGGCCAAACCCAGGCACCTAAGAATGTGTGCTGGAGAAGTCTGCTCATTATTACATTTCGGACAAATCGAGTGGATTTTTTTAACACCCTGGAATGCAAGGCTTCTTAAATGGTCACTACGAAATCGTGACATTGCCGTCTGGATGCATCTGCCACAGTTCATAGCGAGAGATCCACCAGGGGAAGGAACACGATACCAAGTATGTGCCGAAGGACAACTCAAGTCATTTTATCAGTATGTTTCCTAGCAGAATACAACTCAATGTCAGACAATTAGAAGTAGTCAGAACCTCCTCGGCACCCTTCTTCGCCAGGGCATCCGCCTCTTCATTTCCCCAAATGTCACATGTGAGGGGATAAAATATAACTAATATGGTCTTTTGAATTTTGTGTGTAAGTGAAATTTCTTATTTGACCTTGATATCTCTCTATGCGAATCTTGTTTAGAATTTAAATTTCGAGCCACAAATTCTAATCGGAAAATGTTTATAAATTTATAGTCCTATTTAACGTTTCAGAATTAAGAATTTAAATAAAAACAATCATTATTTAAATCATTATTTAACAAACATTATTTAAATAAAAACAATCATGTAAAATACAGTGGAAGAATGGGGTGGGACATTAAGAAACATTATTTACATTCCAAATAATTAAACTCTTTGATACAATAAATTTCCTGGCTGCTGATTACCTTTTAAAAATGTATATTACTTCTTATATCTTTTGCTATTTCAGAAATTATGACATGAACTAATTGCTAAAATTCAATTTATGCTTTTCAATTAAAGATATCCAGGACAAATTTATTTTGAAAAGAATCTCATCAAACACCAGATGTACATTTCGGAACATAATTAGACAATAATATTTATAAATCTTAAATTTATATAATCTTAAATTTATATGACAATAATAATTTATAAATCTTAAAAATAATAATGTTATTATGATAGCCGTTCGGGAAATCTTGAGTAACTCCGTATAGGGATCAGCGAAGCTTGGATGGTTATTCCATAAGATGCTACTAAACTTTTATTTAATTCATAATCTAGAAATGTACAGCAAGGATAACATCTGAAGACTAACTCTAACGACACGCATAAGGCATATATTGCAAGCAGATTATACTTAGGTCTTCTATTTTTTAAAAAACAGTAGCGTAAGCTTGGACTATTCTACACAGATTACTTCTCTAGCACTACTTCCAAACATCGTTAAGATAAGTATGCATATAAAAGTTTTCTTCTCTTTACATCTCATCGTCAAGTGATAACCGACCTAAAGCTGCGATGCCTAACGGATTAATGCCATCCGATATAAATAAATGTATCTGCTGCTATTAGTTTTGATTTGTTTTCAAAAGCATGTCTAGTGTGAGATCAGTTCTACGTTTCCCTGATGCCTTCATAGGACTGTATTAATTGCACATTTTAAGCCTCTAGAATGTTCAATATATTCTAATTAAGCTTAAGATTTACATAATCTGATTTACGTTATCTGACCTGGCTTGAGCTTACGTAATCTAGATCTGACTGCATTCATATTTATAAAATTTGAATTACTGGCCCCCTCGTGATTTGATAAATAGTGCCCCTCACATTTTTAATTGCATTGCATCCTCACATTGGAGTCGCAGATACATTTGACTCAAATTTAAACAATACGTATTATTTTCAAGGTCAAACTTTTAGTGCCGCACAAATGATGATACTTGTTAGTAAAAAGGAATATTAAGTCATTCTTTCAAATTTTAACCAACAATTTCCATGATATTGTAAGTAGTAATGAAGTATCATTTAAGTCAACAGAGGTATGATCGAATTTCCGTATGGTTATTAGAACGCAATTTTTTTTAATATTTAATTTTTAAACGGTAGAGAACATGTCTTTGTATCATATTTGAATGCGCCATTTCCTAAAATTAATGGAAGCATATAAAATATTTTTTACTCTGAAATGCTCGAGCCATCGGTACAGTAGTTAGTGCTGCTGGTTGCTGTATTGTAGGGTAGGGTTCGAATCTTGGAGAAGGCTTGGATGTTTCGAAATTTCTGTCTTTTTTCGCCAAAGCAGCACCTAGGCGGCAAATCAAAAGGTCTGTGGAGTGGTTTAATTGAACGGGAAGAGTTGTAGTGATATAATTGTGGGAGACCTTTGGACTTGCTCTCCAAAAGATGCCTTTTAAAACTGTGATAGAACTTGGGAAAATCTTACTTTCATCTTTACGATGAACCAGCAACGACTGTCACTACCTTGAGCCATGATGTAATACTCACGTTTAAATTCGTAGACTTATTCTGATATTAGTGTTAGACAAGGGATATACGTCACACCGACAGAATATACGAAATAATATTAGGAAGTCTAGTTAATTTTTCATGATGCCTTTGTTGTGAATAATACGACAGTCATACACTTTTCTCATCTACAAGCAGTTTTTAAACGCACATACAGTAGATCTTTACCGCTGTTTCTTTCTTGAAATCTCGATTAAGAAACTTAAATTTCAAACAGTCAGTCATTCCTTATAATTAATCAAAAGAACCATACAAAAATGGTGATTATCAATCATGTTTGCAACTCGCGACTGCCTGTGCCTTTATTATGTCTTGTTCTGTTTTATTATGATTGTAACACTAAACTATGCAAAATGTACATCATTCATACTTATTTCTAAAGAATTTCGATTTTAGAGAACGAAACGAATTCGTTACTACGCCATTTTCTTAATTTAAAGCTTTTTCGAAAATCCTAAATATTTATCAATGTCTCGGTAAGTTGATTCATGTGAAAATATGACCTAAAAAGGGCTCCAGATTACAGTTTATACAAATCGCAAACGTATCTGCTTTGTTTTCCGTGTCATAATTTTTATAATATTAATTAGAATTTTGAAAAATATCTAATCGTAGGACGTATTTAACTGATGGCAAAATGAGATTATCTTAAGCAGTAATGATTCAGAAATACTTAATAACAATTTTGTCAAGAATAACAAAAAAATGTTTCATGAAAATGAGAAAATACATGATCACATTAGTGATTATAAAACGCTTGTGCATTAAGGATCTTATTAGCTATAATTGTGAAAGTAATTGATACTTAAATTAGGTTATTCTAATACTTTTGGAAAAAGAGAAACATCAGCATTCTAAAGAAATTGCATTGCCTTAAACTAAAATCCACGGGTTGTTTTATGAAGTTTCAAGCGCTTTTAAAGAGCAAAAATGTGAAGTGCACTAAGAAAGATGACGTGTAAGAAGTGTATTTGAAGTATTATATAATCCATTTATGTAAAACGTTACTTTTAAATCTTTTTTTTTGTATGTGATAAATCATGCATTCTAATTATATATAAAAAATAAAGCAATTTTAAAGAAAAATAAGTCTAGCAAATTTATGTTGTTCGTCTTATTCATCCTCATTTTTAAGGTCTGGAACAGATCTATGAATTGGTTTTTGTCAATTGGTAACAAGCACCTTTCAACAATGTCCAGTGCAGTTTAGGGAAAATGTTGTAGTTAATTAGTTGTGGAGGACACTTGGACGACTTGTCCTCAGAGGGTTTGTCCATTAAAACGTGGATAAAACTGGGCAAGACACAACCGGGCTAGTCTTACTTTCACCTACACGGTGACAAAACTGATACCGTCCAGAGCCATGATAAAATTCGTGGACTTTTTCTTTCCAATGCTCCTTTAATCTGTCCTTCCCCAGCAATAACTTTTCACTTGTGTTTTACGATATTTCACGTGCGTCCCATGCTGCACAAACATTATATATTTACAAACATGAATGCATTTAGGGATTTACACTCGTGGAATGGATTAGGAAAAATTTAAATGCTTTACATTTTTCCTTTCTGTTCCAAACTGCGGGAAATTCATTTCAGTTTCCTCCTACAAATTCCAAAACTTGATAACATTCAAATTTCAATTGAAACAAAAGGAAAAGGATATTTTATTGTGCCCGGAAACGCAGCTTTTAAAAAATATACTTTTAGTTTTCATATTCAAAAATTTTAAGTAAGTAAATAAAGTACAGCATCCAAAAGATTGCAAAGGGCATATTAGCTCACTTTCTCAAATATTCCTTTTAATGGTTCTTCTAGGTCTTGGAAATGCAGATATTATAAGTCTTGAAAAAGAAAATAACTAGCAATTTTTACACTCCTACATCTTTACAAATGAGTTTTGAAAAGAATGCTATTCTCGTCACAGTAGATGACACAGTGAAAGTTTTAGAAAATAAATTGATTCATAAAAATAAAACTAATTTTATCAAGTTACAATAAAAGTCATTTTCGCTGAAGTAGTTGCATTTTTCGTTCCGCAGTTTGAATGAATATCTTCTGCCTTTGCCAAAATTGATCAAGATGAGAAATTTAATATGCTTTTAGTGTGCAATGACAAGTACAGTAGAAGGTTTTGAATGTGAAATAAAACAAAATAAAGGCAGGAAAATCTCCTTAAAGCGAAGAAAACTCAGATTTCACTTAGCTGCCGATATTCATATCTTGCCAGAAATAGCGTAGGATTTCCTAAATATTGAATTACTGTACGGGATTTCTTTCAAAGTCTCGTTGTAGGAAACAAAATAACTTTCATTCATTTAGCTACAATGCCATTCCAGCTACAATAAAATTAATTACTCCCACATGCTTTAAAGCACATTTTATGATGGAAAAAATTCAAATGCATATTACTACGATGTGTTTATCATCGACATTGTATTTCATAGAACCGTAAATCTCTATTTATGTGGCCTGTCATATGAGCATTCTCGTACCAGATATTAATGTCTTATCATTTTGGAAGTGATCTGGCAACCGAGCAATCGAAAGAAGCATCCGGATATTTTAAACGGGCAGATTGCTGTTCGAACTGTTTGTGTGGCATATAATGCTTTTTGAATATGATAAGAAAGCTGGACTGCACCTCATAGATTAATGGACATACTACCGTTATACACTTTCTATACAGGGTTATTCGTAATCCTGTAAAATATTTCAAAGTTTCATAACAAACAAACTATGCAACCAGTACCAAATCACACTGCACTAAAATAAATGGAAACGCCGCCCAGATGATATAGTAGTTAGGGAAGCCTACTCTGGTACCTAAGGGCCCGGGTTCGAATTCCGGACAAGGCTCGGGCTCGGGCAAACCTTCTTCCGTGAAAGTCATGGACAGGACAGCAGCAACAACATGAATGTAGGCTTACTAAGTTTCTTAATGATTTCAAAAATGCTTATTGTTTCCATTTTCAATAGTATTACATACATATATGCTTCAATGGAACAATTCACTCGGAAAGCTGCAGAATACCACATTTTGATAAAAGAAAATGATGATTATTTCTTGCAACAAGCTAATTCTTCAGCTTATTACAATAGAAATCATGTGCTAGAATTTTTTAAACAACACTTTCACTGCAAATACGCATAAGAAGGGAATATGATGCTCAAGGCAGTGGTCATCACAATTTCCAGATTTAATCCTATAAAACATTATTTTGTAGATATCACTAATTCTCACTTATCTCTAGGAACTTCAGAACTATAACACCAATTCTGTAGCTCTGTGCGAACATAATATACTGTTTGTGAATGTAGTGAATGCCACATATCTACTTTCTATAACCGTATGAACAAAGGCGGGCATAATGAGCCGCTGTAAAATACACCGATGGAAAATTAAATCCTAGCACCAAGAAGAAATCAATTTAGAAGAATGAAATGTAGTCGGACCTTTTATGCTTTATATCTATTTGATTAACGTTTCAAAGGCAAGTCAAAATTTCAAGATAAGATCTATTTCAAATGTGAATTGATGATACATCAGTTATCGCTATTGTTACCACGATGTTGAATGCAAACATGCATGCATTATACACAGTCCAGTCACATTAATGTTACCCCCACGTACTTTCCATGTCAGAGTTAAATAACCAATCACAGAAGGCAGGTGGCAGCACAGTGCAGTTGAGCGTATATAAAGGGTGTGGGAGGGCTTCGGAAAACATTTCAATCGTTGGCGTAATGCAGAAACGAAGCGATTTATCCGACTTCCAAAAGGGCATGATCATTGGCTTTCGGGCCAAGGGTGGAAGCATTTCCGAAACGGCTGAGTTTGTGAACTGTTCGCGTGCCGCCGTGGTAAAAGTGTACCGTGCATGGCAAAATGGGACTGTCCAAAATCAGCGACGTGGCAAATGTGGTGCACCACGGGCCATAGATGACAGAGGCGAACGACGGTTGCGGAGATGCGTTCGGGCAGATAGACGGGCTACCGTTGAGCAACTGACCACCAAAATGAACCAAGGGGCTACCAAAAGTGTCTCCCAAAGTACTATTCAGCGAACATTGCTGCGTCTGGGCCTCCGAAGCAGACGCCTGGTTCGTGCACCTATGCTGACTGCTGTTCATCGACGGCGAAGGCTAGAATTTGCACGCCAGTACAGCAGCTGGACGTCCACTGAGTGGCGACAGGTTGCGTTTTCGGATGAATCGCGTTTTATGCTCCATCGGACAGATGGACGTTGGCGTATAAGGCGTGAAACCTCTGAAAGGAACCACCCTGCAACCATTGCCGGAACGGTCCAAGCTGGAGGCGGGAGCATTATGGTCTGGGGAATGTTTTCCTGGCATTCTCTAGGTTCACTGATCATTGTGGAAGGCACAATGGATCAATACAAGTACGCATCTGTCCTTGCGGACCATGTTCACCCCTACATGCGCATTGTTTTTCCTCAGGATGATGGCATCTTCCAGCAGGACAATGCGAGGTGCCATACAGCTGCCAGTGTACGTGCGTGGTTCGAAGAGCACCAGGATGAGTTTACCGTCCTCCCCTGGCCAGCAAACTCACCTGACTTAAACCCAATCGAGCATCTGTGGGACCATCTCGATCGAGTTGTTCGCGCCGAGATGGATCCTCAACCGCGTAATCTAGCGCAGCTGGCCACGGCATTAGAGTCGGCATGGCTCAACATCCCAGAGAACACCTTCAGGGACCTATGTGACTCTCTTCCTGCACGTCTCGCAGCAGTCCGCTCTGCGAAAGGTGGTTATTCTGGCTTTTGACAGATGGTCACATTAATGTGACTGGACTGTGTAGGTGCAGTATGTCATATGATGGGACGGAGTTCCATGCTTGTTGCTTGCTGTATGTTTCTATGCTTGCAACACAGTATGTGCTAGATGCGCTTGCTGTCTGTGCCGGATGTGATGGCGCTGGAATTCTCGTCCAGTCATATCCCATACGTGCTCGATAGGTGAAAGATCCGACATCTCGCAGGGCAAGGTAACACTCTGTAAAGTCAATACTTCCTAACAAAGAAAGCCTTGACATTGAAACGGGGAGAAGTTTTGATGTCACTTGTAGCCGTCTCACGAATCTCGCTGCTTTCAGTAAGATAAAGCCCCTAAGTATGAAAGCCTCTTAGTAGCCCCCTTAGAAAACGTTCTTGTGGCGTGCTGCGACCATACAATTTCATAACATAATGTCCTATAAATGTGCAGTTGCCGCATGTTTTATAAAATATAAAATTGGCCTGAAACTGACTATTTCCAGCTTTCCGTCTTATCCTGATCTCTAACTTCAATGGATAAGAAAGCTAGTCCAAAAAAGCCTGCTTTGACATATTTAATTTTCAAAATGCAGTTCAGTTTTATTGCACTTTTTACGCCTTGCTAAGTATGTATCAGTTTTTATGGTTTTTACTGACCATATTAGTGATATTCATGTTTTCGTTATTGGATTTTTGTTTATAAACAAAATGCTTCTAAGTCTCGTTGGTTTTCATCATTTCAATAGAAACACTTCTGCTTCGATCTAAAAGTTTTAAACTTAAAAACTGGAATAATACTGTCTCTTTTTTATTTTCTGTTTGGATAAAGTAAAACCTAAATGAAATAAAGACTGTGGTAGCAAGAGGAATATTGGCTTTAGTAATTACACAGAAATCAATTATTTGCAAACAACTTTTAATATTTTGAATAAATAATTTCTTATATTTTGTGCAGACAATAAATATTCCAAAGTTATCATAATTTATATACATAAAAGAAGGAGCTAACAACCAAAAAGTGTTTTTATTTTAAAATTCTAGTACTAATGTATATAAATTTGTTATCAATGTATTAACGCATCTATTTGACTGTGATCAGTACTCAGTTTTATGCTATAGGGAATTATTAAAAATGTTTCTTTGAAATATAAATAAAGTTTCTGTTATCATAACGAGCTTTCTAGATGTAACAAATTACTTTGGAGACTCTTTATGTAGCTGATGTTATATTGCCAAAAAAATGTTTACTGCTTTTTAATTGGTATTTTAGTATCGAAATACTCAGTTTAATCATATGATACATTGACTTTTGTTATTAGGTATTAACGTATATGTAACTTTTGTAATATGAAATGGTTAGTATAATTATCAACAAAAAATTTATAAAAAACACTAAAAAACTGATAAAAGCTTAGCGAGACATAAAAAATGCAACTAAATCGTACTTACTTTTGAATGTTTAGAAGGCTCAAAGCCATCTTCCCTTTGCAGAATACATATCCGTAGAAGTTTGAGTTCAGGCTTTTTCGAAGATGGGTATTTTTTGTCTGTTATGAAATTTCACATTGCATGAGCTAACTGAACATTTAGTATGTACATTATGTTATGAAAATATATGAGAAATTAATCAATTAATATTACAGAAATCGTAGCATATTAGAAAATGCAGGGTAGGAATAAAACTGCCAACTTCTGATATTAAACATAATAAGGAAAATAGCAAAAGGACAGCCAAACTAGTTGGGTTAGTTACAAAATATGATAAAAAATCAGTAATTCATTTTTATTATATTATGGTTAAAGTTGATAAATGCTGAGCTAAATTTGTCGTAAAATGTAATTCGTTAGTTAAACGTAAAAGTCTTTTAAAAAAAGAAAATTCTTAAATTCATATCAAAATTGATCAGTACATTAAATTTCTAAATTAAATTATGAATAAAGACATATTTTCTGTTTACGTGAAATGTTATGTCTTTTGTGTATATGTTATAATAAAGTATGTACTTTTCCTACAAAAGTGCATTTATTAAAAAACTCTACAAAAAGTATGTAAAAACTATACAAAATTATGAAACAAAACTTTTTTTCTTTCGAAACGTTTCGTTTAATGAGTATCATAAAAAATTATAAATAAAAATCTGTATTATAAATCTAACAAAGTGTTATTTGATACCATATATATCATAAAGGAAAAGAAAGAAAGATATTAAGGAAATAATTATCTTTTTTTTTTCAGAACATATTTAAACTTAATTACTGTTTAGTTTAAGATAATTAATAGTTTGATAGAAATTCAGCCCTATTACAATAGCAACTATTGGATATTGGCTCGGAGAACAGCCTTGGTTGCGCCAACTTGGCTTCTTTAAGGGTATGGGCGACATTTCATCATGCCAACGGAAGTAAATACTACAGGTAATCAAATACTACAGAATAAATACTACAGTAATAAATACTACACTAATAAATACTAATAATGAAAACTACAGATAATAAGTAATACTACAGATAATCCCTTAGCAAGGGAAAAGTATTACGGCTATCTACCTAGAGAAAGTACGTCATCGAATGACAACCATTGCCTGCCGTACTACAATAAGCTGCTTCTCCCTTTAATTACTATACTACAATAAGAAATACTAATAATAAATACTACAGATAATAAGTAATACTACAGATAATCCCTTATCAAGGGAAAAGGATTACGGCTGTCTGCCTAGAGGAAGTACGTCATCGAATGACAACGATTGCCTGCCATAAGCTGTTTCACCCTTTTTGGCGTCAAGTCTGTTCTCCGAACAATATCCCAACTGATTCCTGCAAAATATGCTTGTAAATTTGGGGAAGCAATTTGTTTTGTAATACAAAATGCTGCTTTGCAGTTCCCTAGGAAAAAATTTTTAGATTTTAAAATGCATTTGGGCTTTATTTTTCGGCAGAGAATTTATAAAGTCTTATTAATATATTTCTTGATATAATAAATTCGTAAATTTCAAATAATATTAATCTTACTCTGTATAAACAAAAAACATTAAATCTTTTAACAAAATTCATCCCGTACATTTATACAAAATAGCGAAAGCAATGCTATATACGAAACTAGTGCGCTGCAAATTTTATTTTGTGGCACTGTCAGAATACCGACTGGGAATACTACTCATAATTTCACATTCCAGTGTCAAGAAGCTTTTCTGTTAGGGATGTTGTTAGAGTACATTTGATGATAGCAGCGGTACGAGAACGAGCGTTACCCTGTTGGAAAATGCCCCCGTAATATTATTCAAGAATGGAAGCATAACCAGAGTAATCAACTGCCTACCGTAAAAATTGGCTTCAAGATGTTTCTACTGCGGTCAGAAACTGCTCCCCAGGACGTGATTCCTGGTGTATGTCGAATATGGTGTATGCCATGCCGAATGAGAATAGCATCTGAGAATGCAACAGATATCTATTCCGCCCTCTAATGAGTTCTAGCTCTACACCACAGAATTTCCATAAGGCGGTGGCTGGAGTTAATGGTACGACCGCTACAGGGCGTATGGCTCGGAGCTCTCCTTCAAATAATCAGTTTATTACAATTCACTGTGTCACTCTGGTGCTAACAAAATCTGAATGTCTGCCGCAGATGCGAGTACAGACAACAGTCTTCCCTTTAAGTGGCATTCTCCTGCAGCGAATACAGCAGTCTTCTTTTTGAGTGGTAAGTGCGCGACCAGACCTCGGCCTTCCGGAGACAGTCCCTGCTGCCCACGACCACTGCTGCCAGCACACATGCACAGTGGATACACGAATCCTAAACATGACGTTTCGGATCCTCCGAGTAAGATAGGAGGAAATTTTTGTGAGTTATGTTTTAGTGGTATACGATAAACCGCTCTGATATAGCTATATAAACCATATAAAAATATAATATGCACATCATATTATAAAGAATTTCTCCTGCTTTCTTCGCATACCTTCGTGGTGTAGAGCCCGCTTGGTTCGTATTCGAGAGATCCGTGGATCGAATCCCGGCGGGGATAATACTCATTTTCATGTCTCTTGCTTCAAAAATACACTAATGTCTCTACAGTGGCGCCCGAACTAAAAGGTGGTGGACGATGATTCTCCACTACCAGGATTTGGCGATCGGGTCCCCTAATCCCCAACCGCCCTTTAAAAAGGGGAGTATAGAAGGTATTTCTCCCGCCTTCTTCGCATGCCTTCGGGGTGTAGTGGTCAGCAGCCTCACCGCGTATTCGAGAGGTCCCTGTTTCGAGTCCCGGTGAAGGCATTACTCATTTTTCATCTCCCCTGCTTTCAAAAAATACCTACTGTCTCTACAGTATGAATACAAAATACTTTATGATGCAGCTAAATAAGAAGTCAAAGAGAATGTCTGGATTGCTTTTCAGCTGTTATAAGCCAAACAAAAATATAAAAAATGCACATTTCTGTTTTATATTTCATAAATCGAGGTATTATGGAATTATATTTTACTGAATGTGAAAAATGAAAGCTAATACGACAAAATACACCCGGAAAAGTTAATTTTTAGAATGCAAAACACGTAAACATATATTTTAAGACGTAAGCTATAATTGCTTGAAATACATTTTCTCAGAATAAAAAAAGACATATCTTATCTTTTTAGAAAATGTTATTTCATGTACACAGTAAAATATATTGCTTTCCATGAATGCAGCGGTGTTTTGTGAAGGGGTGAAATGCTTTGATATATGCTATACATACTGTAACATACTGCTTATATACACAGACAGAATAACAAAATTTATTCATGTAGCGTCAATTCACATATGATAATACTTTCACAAATATATTCAGAACCTTAAGAATAAAATAGATATATACAGAACTAGAAACAACAACAGAATTTCAAAGTGAGAATATTCAGAATATCATATCCTGTTTCTAAATTTCGAGTGGAAATTCTTATTTTTTATCGGAATATAAATTTTAGAACAGTATTTGTCATTCTTAACTGCAAAACTCCAGTATAAATTTCATGTATTATAACTGATATGGAAATATGTCAAGAAAATTACGTTACATTAAACTTCTGTTCAGAAGTTCCTATCAGCAGCCTATTTTAAGGTTGAAATGAAATGTAAACCTTCAAACTTAAATTATGTTATCAACAACATGCGTCAGATTAAAATCTTTCTCAGTAGTACATTTTAAAATTAAATTCGAGCTTAAATTACTACGACGTATAACGTCATTCATACCAAAGTACAGTTTTAGAGATTTATTTCATTATACATTCAGATTTTTATTCATAAAGAAAATTTAAAATATCAGATGTAGTCAATTTTTAGATTTGCTCCATGTTATTTGAATAAATTGTTATGTTTTTAAGTTTCATCACAATGGCAAAGATTTCTACACCTGTTTAAATATATGTTAGAAATCTACTGAAAGGTAATTTTACTGAAAAATCTAAAATATGATGTTCTGTACTTATACCGACTTGTATATTTTTACTTTTTTTAGAGAAATCAACAATCAACAAGGTATTATTTTCTTTGGCGCTGATTTAAATTATATTTTCAGTCATCTAGCGTGCATTGAAGGAAAATACACTCACGTTTGTGAAAATTGCAACACCATGAAGGACTTACGCGAGTGAGCTGAAATTTTCAGGAAATGCAAAGTAGCGCATGATATGCAAATGATTAGAATTGCAAATCCGTAGCGCATGCGTATGCTGAGCAGCGCCCTCTGAACGGCTGATGGATCCGAATAAATAGACGGCTGTAGTGAGGCGTGTATGGTTATCGGTGGTTATCTGCTAGTGGTAAACGTTAACTCAATCTGTACTTATGCCTCGTCGACGAAAGAGAGCGAGATTTGAACAACTTACAGAGTTTGAACGAGGGAGAATCATCGGCCTTCGTGAAGCTGGATTGTCGTATCGTGCAGTAGCCTCTCGTGTGCAGCGTAACAGCAGCACAGTGATGCGCGTTTGGAAGCAGTGGACGGACGAGTGTCGGACAACTCGGAAATCCGGGAGTGGACCCCGAAATGTGACGTCAGCTCGCGATGATAGACACCTGGTCCGCATGGCGCGGACGGACCGTACAGCTTCCTCTAGACAATTGGCAGCACTGTGGTCAATAGCTACAGGTGTTTCATTGTGTGCTTCATCAATTCGTAGACGTCTGCTGCAGTGTGGACTGCGCGCACGGACTCCTTTATACAGGATCCCCCTAACGCACGACCATCGCCGCCTGCGGCTACAATGGGCCAATCAGCATAGAGACTGGCGTGCTGATTGGCAGCATGTCGTGTTTTCTGACGAATCCCGCTTTAATTTGTGGTACCATGATGGCCGCATTCGTGTCAGACGCTATGCCGGTGAACGCCACCTTCCGGAGTGCATTATCGAACGCCACAGTGGACGAACACCCGGAGTTATGGTCTGGGGCGCCATAGCATATCATAGACGATCTCAATTGCTACGAATTGTGGGCAATCTGAACAGCAACCGGTATATCCGTGAAGTTCTACAGCCCGAAGCTGTTCCCTTCCTTCAAAGCTTGCCAGGCGCTGTATTTCAACAGGACAATGCCCGCCCTCATACTGCTCGGATTGTTAAATCCTTCTTTGCAGCGCAGCAGGTACAGCTTCTTCCTTGGCCTGCGTGTTCCCCGGATATGTCGCCAATTGAACATGTGTGGGATGTCATTGGTCGGCGTCTTGCTCGTGATCCTCGTCCTGTTGCGTCTGCAGACGAACTTTGGGTACGCGTACAAACGATATGGAATGCTCTTCCTCAGTCAGACATTCAAACTTTGTTTGACTCCATGCCACGTCGAGTAGCAGCACTTATTGCGGCGCGTGGTGGCCACACAAAATACTGATTCTGATCTCTTGTTCTTGTTTGTTTGCTTTGAACATTTAATCATTTATTTGTACCACTACCACTCAACTGTGTATTAAATTGCATTCAATTATGACGATTCCTTCTTGGTGTTGCAATTTTCACAAACGTGAGTGTAAATAAAATTCACGGCAAAACTTTTAAAAGATGATTTAATGAATAAAAATCAATCAGAGTGTAAATAATTTTAGAGTCATTATTATATCATTAGCATATTATTTATCTCAAAAGTAAAATACATGAAACAGCTAAGTATTGCTTCCGTTATGCTACAATTTTTTAATATTATTGTCCGTTAGGGTCGTACATTTTGCATATTCAAAGTCAACGAAATCTGTATTTTATTTTCCCACTATAGTAAATCCGAAAGTACCAATGCATAAATGCATTAAACTGACGCTGAAATCTCCTGTTAGTCGCTTTCATCATTTTACGGCTCTCAAACATGGATCAAATCATTAAAATTAGAAAACTCAATAATAGTAATATATTATTTCCTTTTACTCAAAGTATTAAATTTATTTTTATGAGAAATTCCTGTTAAGGATAATCAGATAGAAACTATTGCTCATGTAAAAGGCATGAATTTCAAAACTTTAATGAATATATACGAGCAAAAACTTATTATAATGGCAGCAAAAAGATGTACAGTTACTGTAAAAAAAAGTGGACATTAAGAAGAGAAGAAATAATCTGTGATAAAACGACGGATATGTTTATCATTATTCACGGTAAACTTCTCGTGCACATACATAAATAAATATATTTATATTATCATGCATTTAAGATTGTATTACAGGCGTTACTTAAAGTATTAGCGAGAAAGTAGGTAAGTTGATTTGGAAGATAATTCAGCTTCTGTAAATCTACAATTTGGAGAGTTATGCTACAAGAAATTATCTTCCTGCATATTGCTGTAAACTAAATAACTAAACATACAGCTAGCAAGTAGATGGTCCGTAGTCATTATCTGAGAATAAGCATTTTTGTTTGCCCCACAGCGTTCTTTCGTGGTGTAAGTAGCAGCACGTCGAGCAAGCGGAATATCCAGAGTTCTAACTCCGCTGAGGAAAAAAATTAACAGCTTTACAGTAGAGCTGGAATAAAATGCGATAGAAAAAAATGAATGTCACCAAATGGATTTGGTGAATTTATCTCCTCCCCGTTCTTTAAGTGGGGATGAATATAAGGAATTATCTCTTTTCATATTGCCTGTGATTATGGTGTAGTTAGTAGCACATCCGGCTGGCAATAAAAAAAGTTCTCAGTTCGAACTCCGGCAACGATAAAGCTAAAACATGTAGTAGCTTTCTAAAGGCACAATGGTTTTATCCCATTTCTCTTAATCTAAAAAATCTCATGTGTACACCACATGATTTTCTTGTACGGAATATTAATTTATACGCAATTTCTTCTGCATTTTGTTTAAACTTATATCCTCGAATTTCGTTGGAGATATACTTCTCATTCAATTAATTCAGTTCTCACTTTGGGCCAAGGCAAAAATACATATAAACTCAGAATATCTATATTTCAAATTCAAAGATATAGAAAAACGTAAAACACCAGATACTGTTAAATCATTCAAAAAAATTAGAGTTAAAATTACAATTTCAGCTCAAAAACAGGCAATTTAGCCAGCGAGCAAGACCACAGATTTTTCGTTGCACAAAACGGAAAGTTTACTTTTGGTCTCACTCGGCAAAAAGACACTCTGAAAGCGTAGAAACTGACTTAATTTGTTGTGGACGCTATGCTGAGTCAATATATGGGATAATTTAAGAACTTAAATGATAATTCCAGACTGGATTAAGCTTAGTAATAAAATTAATAGTAATAAATTCTTAATAATAAAAGTAGATTTTAATTTGCTTTGCGAAACATAGTTTCTATATATTGGCAACAAATACACTATTCTGTTAAGTTTCAAATGTAAAGAAAGATGGCTGCTATGGGTAAAAATTAGGCTTAGCCGCACTCAAACAAATTTAGATTGTTGATAATTCTACAGCTATAACGTAGAGCTTAACTAAAGGCATAAAAACCTTAACCAGAAGATAACAACAACATAATTCAATCCTTTTAAGGCAAAAAATGCACAATTTACAAAATATAAGAATACAGAAGCGGAGCTCACTGAGCCGAGTAACAGAGTGATATATATATACCTTTGCTGCCGCCGATTGCAACCAAAAAGGGAGGTTACATGTTATAGCAGTCCCACATACAAAATTTCAACGTTCTGGGGCTACTCGTTTTTGATTATGCGAGATACATACATACATACGAACATACGTCACCAAAAAATCTTTTCTGAATGAATTTTAAATCACTTTTATAATTCGTTTGGGGAAAAAGAGTCCTTTATTCTGTCCTTGCGTAGATGTCACGTAAAAACATTGTTAAATTGCATACGATAGCAGTCAAAATGGATATTTTCGTTGAAATATGGTACCCGGAATTTTTCGTGATTACAATACATTCTTTACTTCGTACAAGGAAGTAAAAAAGGGAATAGTTTTAACAGTTATTGTCCAAGCTAAAAATGTATTCTGCGATAACTCATCAACAACTGGATTTGGTAGACTGTAAGTCGTAACTCTCACCAATGTGCCTTTTATTGGCGGAGATTATAAATTATCTTTGCATTTCTCTGTGTGTGCTATA
The DNA here is from genome assembly GCA_000611955.2 of Stegodyphus mimosarum. NCBI lineage: Eukaryota > Metazoa > Arthropoda > Arachnida > Araneae > Eresidae > Stegodyphus > Stegodyphus mimosarum. The sequence continues at coordinate 18,416 of KL814821.1, read as the reverse complement.
GGATGTAACTTAACACATTAAATTAACAAACTTGAATACACATATTTCAAAATCTAGCGAGGATAAAGTTGATTTTTTGCGTTTCTTTGAGTCGAAAAGTCTAATAATCTCTTAGGTTATCATAAGTTAACATAATGGCTTTTCACTCTGTACCACTGAGCAACCACTAGGATATTAGAAATAAATATAGTACTGAATTAATCATTCAGTCACTTTTTAATTCTATATTCTTTTCTAGGTAGAATATTTGAAGCTCTTTCAGTTCTTTGCGTTATAAAACACTCGGTATACTGTATAACGGAAATTAAGATAATTTTAATCTTGCATTTAAGTATACGAACAGCATTAAACACAGTTGACGGAAATAAAAAGCTTTAATTTAATCTTCATACTTTGAAATTTTTTCCCAACTCCAAAATTTCAAATTTAAATGAAAAAAGATCTCCGAGAACGTCTAAGAGTACAAAGCCCTTTTATGGATTTTGCAATTAAATCGGAAATGATCTTGCTGTTTTAAGTTAACTAATGTTTAAAAACATTGCGTTAAAGGACTTTAGAGAGCATTTGGTTGATATTATAAAATCATTACAATGCTTTCAATACGGTTTCTGCTTGAATTAAAAAATGTAGTGGATCGATAAAGACCTTACTTGGAAAAAAATATTAAAGATCAGTTAAAGTAACTTTACCACTTGAGTTCGAAGGATTAGACAGCATAATATCCATGGAACAAACTGCTAAGAAATCTGAAGCATCTGAAAATATCAAAAGAATTGCTAAGCAGAAATCGTTTGCTTCTAGCTCTACGAAGAAAAAAGCGGATAAATTTCGACATCCTACAGCACTGGCCGAAAAATGCAACTACTTGAGGAAGTTATTAGTAATCGAAATCCGATAGGAGGTAAAAAGGAAAGAACTGAAGGAAAAGAACAAGCAAAGACTTTCGATAGGAAGAATGTTTTCAGAGCTATGGGATATGTATCTTTTGATCATTTTCGCCCTCAGAGATCCAAACTGAGAATATTGCAAAAAGAACTGCATCGCTCACATGAGAAGTAAAGTTGGTATACGGTCAATGCTAATATATATGCAAATGCGATGTCTGTCCTTAGTGATATTGTAGAGACAGCAGAGACTAATTGTCAGATGAGATAGATGAATACAAGCGAGCATGTTTGGCTTCAAAATTACTTGACTACAAAACGATTTGTTTCTCACCAGCAGATGCTTGGAATGCAAAACATAGCATTTTATTACGAAATATAGCTATTGTTCACAGTAAATGCTAACCTGGGTAGTCATCTTCATGGAACAATACTCGAAGCACTATAAGCAGACAGATACAGATAGTGCTTTAAATTTAAATTCATTCCACCTCAATAAATATTTCAACACAAAGTTACAAGTCGCCTAGGCCTGACTATGAATACCAAGCTTGTTTTAAAAACTTCTTGCAAGTGCAATATTTAATTAACTTCTAATAGATGTTACAAATTTCAGAAAACTACTAAACGCTGCTTAAAATCTAAACTTACCAACCAAGTCTCCTCGCGAATTTACCTTTGAGAGAGATAGCAACGATTTGCCAAAATTACAAGCAGACAACCGACGTTATTAAGCACCCAGCCGGTGTAGTTGTTAATGACCCTCACTGCCGTAGCGATGGATCCGAGTTCGAACTGTCCGTATTTTCATAGGAGGCAACGGTGGCCACCTATTAGGTGCTTCCATAATGAAACGGCAACCAATTGCAGCCCTTGCAGTGGCGAAAGGATAATGGCTATTAAATAAAGCGCCCGGCCATTTAAAAAACTTTATTTCTCTAACTTTGTACTAAATAACTTTCTATTCAAATCTGCATAGGCACCGGAATGAGCGAGCATCGAGGCGAAATGAGATAATAGGAAATGTCTAAATTTAAACTAAAATAATGCCATAACCTCTAGCTTCTTTAAACAACGTTAGAGGCCTTTACAGGCTAAGCTCTATAATAATATAACTAAGTAAGTACGGATAGCGTATAGAAAATAATGACTTTAGTGAAATAATTAACTGATAATCTATAGGTTGTAATTCGAAGCAAATGCTGTGGATTACCAATCAAAAAGTTATAACCTAACCACAAAAATTATGAATTTGGTCATGGACATATACCATCATATTCTTAGACTAGAAACGTTCGTCTTTTCACATCGATTAAACAATAAACACAGAATTTAAGGATAAACTATAGTACCACAGAGGAAAACAGACACGAAAAGAATATATTTTCCTTATTGTTCAATAATCAACATCTGGAAAAATGTTCCTGATATATATCCTTACTTCTCCGCATGGAATATAACTAACAAATACCGATCTAATGCTAAATCTACCAATTAAAAAATGATTCAAATAATTCCTTTCCAAGTTTCAAGAAGACTAATTTCGAGAGAAATAGTGATTAAATACCGTGATTGTCAACACAAGAAGCCAATCGCAAAGATGTCCTGTCTTTGGCAAATATTAACTCGAGTATGCAAAATTATCAAAATTTCATGACAAATATAAATATTATTAGTAGCTAGATGTGATAAGTATACTGATAATGAAGACTATTTAAATTTTTACGTGAAGGATGCTAAGTAGAAGTAAAGGCTTTGTCTAGTTTTACATAGGATTCCTGAACGTACGAGCATAGCACACTGCAATTAAAATTCTTACAGTGAAAAGTGAGATAGAAATTTATAAATCGAAACATTTAGCTAAGATTCAAAGAAAAAAAGAGTCCGAATGTTAATTATGATGTCATTGGATGAAATCTAACACTCAAATGAATAACAGGAGAGTACAGTCCGAAATGTTAATTATGATGTCACTGGGTAAATTCTAATACTCAGAATGACTAAGAGAAGCGTATATTATATTAATGTATGTATGTTAGAATCAAAGACAAAATTCTGTGGTAACATACACTAAGGAAATTTTCAAGAATTTACGATTTATTTATTATCATTTATTTTATTTACCCCCTTTAAAATTATTACAAATTTTTTCATACTTAACTATTTCTCAGATGGATTTATTAAATAATGCTTTAAAATATTTCAGAAGAATGCTAGCGCAAAATTTATCTTAACACAAATTTACTCCATAACACAGAATTAGAATTTTAAACCATGAATCATAAAATGTGACTGAAATGAAAAATGAACTCTGACAACTTGTTTGAGGATAAGGATCGGTTTAAAGTGAATTCTATACTTGTAAAACGAGACTAAAGAATAAATAGATAAAGGAAATATAAATGAATACGTTGATAATGCTTTAAACTTTAATTCTTGTGAACATCCGATAATGAATCCCATACGGCATCCAGGAGATTTATATTGTTATTCCATTGGTTAAGTACTTGAACTGTTTTCTGCTAATGATGGAGAGCTATGATATTAGTAGAATACTATGACAGTGCGCTGAATGTCGTCTACTGCGGAATCTCGGAGAATAAACTTCCAGCTAATTTTTTCTGAACTTAAATACTAATTAGCTAAACTTTCACGGGAACAGTTCATTACATTATGCAACCTCTTTATTTCTGAACTTGCGCCAACAAAGTGACGAACATTATCATAATATAAACAATAAGATTTTCCTCGTCTTGTGAAGAAGCGTTTTAAAAATGCAATTAATGCGGTTGTAAATAAGTCTGTTACTAACTCTAAATAAATTGGCTTAGTGACAGTGGATACAAATATTGAAACATAATTTTTTAAATGTGTCCTTGCGTTGACCCTTAATCAAAAATGGACCACAGAAGTCGATTCCACAGTTATAAAATGGAGGATTAGGGTTAACTCTCTCTGCAGGTAAATTTCCCAAAACTTACTCAGAAGGTGTGTGTGTTTTCAAAGCCCGTTATACATTCATTTACAATTCTTCAAGTTAATTCTTCCTCCTAACTGCTGAAATTCTTGTTTCACACAATGTACGAACGTTGCGTATCTCTAATTAAATATCAAGGACTTCTAAGTAAATATTTTGATCAAACTTTGCATTTTATAAAAGTTCACCTACACGGAGGATCTCATACTCATCTGAAAAGGCGTTCAGATTACTTATTTTAAAATTTTTAATATTTTTGTTCCTTTTTAAACAAGAAAGTTCTTCACAAAATTCATTCTTTTGTACTAGTCTTACTAATACATCTGAAACTTGGTTCAGTTCTTATACACTTAACGTACGCTTTTGGGAATATCTGGGATGTTTCACATTATGGTAAAACCTGAATATAATGCCTAATATTTGACAAAGTTTAGTGAAATTATTACTTAAAATTAAAAAATTGTCAACGAGATCACAGACCCAATCTGGTCAGGGTTTCTGCACATGTGGGAATAGCTGCGAAAAATGTAAAACATGGCAAAAATTCACAACGCGTGCAATGGCAATATTTGAAGAGAATTACGTAAATTATCTAGCACAGGAGTGGAAAAAAATAGATGGTGAAAATACGACAAGAAAGACATATCGGTTCTTCTTCAAGGTTTCATGTATTACAAAGACACATAGTGGGGCACAGACCCAATTATACGCGGGCCATGGTCCCCTCCCCTATTACCTTCATAAATTTGGAAAACGGGATACAGACTCATTGGAGAAGTAGGTGATCTAGATCACTACCTTTTCATCTGCTAGAACACAAACAATGAACACCTAAAAATTCCTAGCAGTGCCTAATGGCCTCAGTGGGCCGAGAATACATATGCAAATATGTAGGCCAAACGTAAGATTTTGAACATCATCAGACTCTGTGTAGTAAAATGTTGGAAAAGGAAAGTTCTAGCAATTTCGGCACAACACTTGTTGCTCCCTGCAGCAGAGAACAGTCCATTGACTAATAATTCTTAAGTGATGTGCAACCTAGCGCAGCTATATTAAACAATTCTAACGCTCACTGATTATTAAAGTAACAATGATACTCCCCTTATAGTTACAACAGCCTTAATATCAGTTGTAATAACTCGACGTATCATCCCAAAGGTACCAGGAATATCAGCGTAGCATCATCACTTAATGAGTTAGCTATGTTGAATTACAAACTATTGGGATGTAGTATAAGTTAATCAGTTCGCAATGCAATACAGAAAACAGCACTTAAGTGTAGATATCTGTAACAGAACGGTAAATGTAGAATATAGAATGTTTCTGACTTTTGCTTGAACCCCATTCCCACTAGGCACATAATGTTAATCAGGATTGTTCGGTACATATGCCATCATTAAAGTTGAGGTAAATATCATATAAAAATAGTATGAAAACAGGCAATAAGTGTACTAGTTTATACAATGAATGCACTCAGCAGAACGTTGCATATTTATGTAGTGAACCTTTCGTGTACATGATATGAACCTTGTAGTAGGTCGTTTATTCGGTAAATCTTGATTAGTCAACATCATTAACGCCGCCTATTTTCACGCTGATGTTTTCCATCTCCCAAGATGACGATACACTGGAAAACATTTACTTAAATGTGAGGTCAGTGGCCATCCCTAATGGCGTACAGTCTATATGTCCCCAAGGAGCAAACAGACTGGGCTTTCATAATATCCGCTGTAAATCTCTATCAGTTCCTCTACTAGTATTTGACGATACGTTTTCCTAATGTCTGCACTAAATGCATACCTATGAGTGCGAAATTTTGCTACAATATAAAATACCTCCATTTAGCAATAAAGAATTGATAGAAATAACAGTAATTGTTTTAGAAGATGCATCAAAAACGACGCAGAGGGAAGCTGACAGTCTCTCAGGGCAAAAGACATCATGGTAGGGTATATAATATTCTATATTAGAACACTCATTGTCATTAATTCGTTCCCTTTGATAAGAAGATATATATTCATCTATAAATGCCTTACATAATGTTGCCATGGTTTTATTTTTATCTTATTTTGTCCAAAATTAAGCTTAAACGCCTTTCTGCTATTTTGTTTGAAGCTTACAATGTCAACAGTTTACCTTCAGTTATTTGTAACCTTACAATATATATCTTCCATTTCCATTTCTTTCCTATGTAGAAACGAAACGCTCCTGAAATGCGTCTCAAAAGTTTTGTCACTTGAAGTTTCAGCGCTATTCTAATTCGAAGAATTGTTTGATAGATGTATCTAAATTATCACCTTCTGAAATTAACTCAGAAAATACGATAATAATTTGAATTTTTAAACGTATCTCTCACTAAATAACCAAACACGCTATTTTCTAACAGCAGTGAGCCATCAAAAGACCTGAATCTTTCTGCTTTTAACAGTTCAAAAAATAATACACACTCCAATAATACACGAATTTTTCTTGGCTATGAATGGTAGGATCTGCTAATTAGTTTCCTTTGGGAAATCTATTTAATAAATATCATTTTTATTTGTAGGTGTGAATCCCGTAATGCAAGGTAAAATTAAAATGGATAACGTCCTACAACCATCACCGTCTTCATTTGAGATTTTTGTGGTTGCTTCATATTTCACAAAATATTCTTCTCCACGTATTCCCGTTGTGGTGGTAATTATTTTTTACTTACACAATTCCAATTCATCAACGAATTAAGCAAATAATATATTGCATCTGCTTTCAGAGTACAATATTCTTTTAATTTTAATTTTTCCCAAATGCATTCACAATGAATGATGAACCCAATTTAGAATTTAGAATGATGAATTAGCAACCCAATTTATTTACCTTTGTTGATTAATAATATAGCACCTAGTATATCCGGAGACTGTTACACAAATTGAAGCAGATGGGAAATTTCCTTCTTCCTTCTCGGCGTCAGTCACGGATGGCTAGTTTGAAACACACGTAGAGACTTTGCATTTTGAATCAACACGAATTAAACTGTTTGTTAATTTTTAGATTTTGCCCGTAAAGGTTGACATGCACGATTCATTATGCATTTGAAAACATATCTTGCCAACTTCGATTCTTGAATTATTTGATCACGTTTTGAGACAGGCACTTTTGAGACACATTTAGAACCATTTGTGTAAAGGATGTTTGTTACGCGTTACACAGGATACACGGTTTAAAATTTCCTCTCGACGCATTAACACTTAAACTCTTCCGTTTCATATTTCCTTGACATGAAATAATATTTTTGGCAGTTCTAGTTTAAGGTTAGTATTTTTATACAAACTTTCTAATACTAAAGTTCTGTTTTCCAGAAAACTTAAGAATTCATATATAACGGGAATTGCTTTTGTTTTTAGTGTTAACTCGAATTGTTTTCGCATTCCCTTATCAACTTTTTGAAGCAGATATTTATTAATATAGCACCCCAAGAGTTACTACGTTCAAATTCCAATACTTCTAAGTCGCGCAAATTGCATTTTATATTATTCAATAAATGGCATAATTCTCTGCGGGATTCGTTGTTGATTTTTTCATGATTTAATATATTTCGTACGAGAGAATCAGCAAATGCTCTTCTATTTTCAAAACGAGCTTCATTAGCTTTAAGAAGTGAATAATAAATGTCTTGATCAATTTTTATTTGTTGGGCTTCTTCACATATAGCGGCCCATAATTAATGGATCTTTTTTAAATTACTAAGTTTATTATTATTCCCAATTAAAGAAATAAATTGCTGTTTAAAGCTACAAAAGTTTTCATAATTTCCCGTGCATACTGGCAGTAGAATTTCGGATAATTTTACGTTACAGAAAGTTTCACTTTCATTATGTGCTGATACACAACCATCTTTAAATTTTGAAGCCTTATTTAATTTAAGCGTTGAAAGAATGCATTTAATTCTTACCTTCAAATAATCCAATGATAAACACAGCTCTTACATATTTTATAAACTTTTATCAATATCCAGGTTTTCGTCAAAGCTACAGTTGTAATTGTAGAGGTGTGTTATGTCATCCTTTTATTTCCTCGACATTTTCTGATTTCAATAACTCAATTTAACTTCCTTCGAATTCTTGTAAGTTATTCATGAAAGTCACCAGTTTTGTAATTTTGCTTATTATAACGCCTCTTTGGTGATTCAGCTGTGTTAATTTACTCATTTTATTTTTGCCGCTTCAAATGAGCACTGATGGGCCACTCGGCGCATCCCATTTTATGGACTGTTTTGAACATACAAATTTATTCTCTCAAATATATACAAAAAATGCCAATAGACAGCAGTGGTGCATAAGCATACCTAATGACGTAACAGTATATTGGATTTAGGTATTCGGCTCTTGGGCACTATTTCCTGCAATGAAATGAGATGATTAATGACTAATATTGATTCGCGATGAAGTACTTGATCATTTTGTTGGAACCGCCGTTTGTAATGCAAAATCAGCTACAGACAAAATATAATTCATCAAATATTTTCATTGCCATAAAGAATATGCACACCAAGAAGTAATTGCGGATAGTAACGAAACCTGTCAGGAAGATAACCAAATGATTAGAAATACAGCCTAATATCTCATTGCGGATTATCACAAGAAGACATTGAAATTCATTTCCTCGGCAGCATAAAACAGACAGTATGAAAAGCCATCAGAATTAGAAAAAGAATCATGGGGTGATAGAAGCCATAGGGACAGCCTGCCACATAAGTTTTGATTTGACACCCGTTTCAATTTTACGGTGTTTAGGGCCAGTAGATGAGAGACAGATTGCACACACAGTGACAAGCTTCGGCAATCCAATTTTAATACATGAGATCAAAACGCTGCTATGAGTAAATGAATAAAAAATCAAAGTAAATGGATCATTCATTACCGGAAAATTGCAATTAAAAGCAGTTTAAGTAACCTGTTGTGCCACGTTTCAATACCAGCGGACATCGAAGCATACAGAAGCCATTTTGTGTCTTGCATCATCTCTTTCAGCAGTTTCTGTATCCAGTTCGTCTAAGCTCCAAGGCTGTCGAGGTTGCAGCTCCTGTGATCGCAAACATGTTCAGTGGGGGGAAATTCTGAGAGAATGGCAGTCTCAGGAAAAAATAGTAGTTGCATTGCTTTGACGGCATTGCTGTGTGTACTGCAGCATCATCTTGTTGAAAAATGCCTCCTAAAAGCCCTGCTATGAGTGACTACATACATGGCTAAATAATGTCACGAACACACCGGTGGACTGTCGTGATAGCGAGAATTAATATTTTAGGTGACCGGGTATCGTGTGCGACGGCCTCTCATACCATCACCAGCCATGGGAGCGATATGCATCTGTTAAGCGAAGTTTGCATTTAACTGCTTTCTAAGAGGTTTGCATGCATGTAAACGACTGTTGTCCCTGGCCACACTGAATCTCGATTTGTCGCTGACCATAACTTGGTTCCAATGGGTTGTGTCCAATCAGTCTAGCGCAACACCATACCAAACGGAAGGGATGTGATTAAGGAAGGGCTAATATATATTCTCTCAAATAAGATTAGAATTCACCTCTACATATACACTGGTGTGCAAAAATTAAGGACAAGTCGAAAAATTAGCATATCAGCTGAACGAAGAGGCAGAGCGGACAGAAAGACCAATCAGGAGATTAAGTAAGGTGATTAACGGTAGCACATGCGCAGATATGCAGGTAGACGTAATGGGGGAGTGTCTGAGTAGTATAAAGCATGTTGTCGGTGTAAGATCAGTATTTCTGGCAAAGAGATTGCACGCCGTATAGCAGTTAAAATCACACCGAGTTGCTGCCTCAGCGAGAAATGGTGATTAATCAGTCTGTTAGATGACAGCTGGATGCTTTTACCCGAGGTCGAATCATTGGGAAGTTGGAGGAAGGCCGCAGTGTGACTAGTGTGGCTGCAGTGTACGGAATTGCTCACAACATCGTTTCACGACTTTGGAGACAATTTCAAACTACAGGAACAGCTATCCGGGGGTTTAGTAGTGGTCATCCACGAGAAACCTCACCCGCAAATGACAGGTATATTGCCTTCCAGGCTAGAAGAAACAGGCGGCAGAAAGCGGGAGAAATCGCTAGACACACGACACAGGCGACTGGACGACCGATATCGCGTTTTACCATGGTCAGAAGACCGCACGGTGGTGGTCTGTTTGCACGACGCCCTGTACGGTGTGTTCCTCTAACGCCTGCCCATCGGAGAAGGCGTTCTCTGTGGTGCCGGGAACACGGAATTGGAAAGACAATGAATGGGGACGAGTATTCTTTACAGACCAGAGCAGATTTAGTCTGAGTTGAGATTCTAGACATCTAGACAGAGCGGGGAACACCCAATAACCCCTTCAAGATCATCAAAAGGCACTGTTTTGGAGGTCGCGGAGTTCGCGTTCGAGCAGACATAATGCTTGGTAGCCGGACCGATCTTCATATCTCCCAAGGAGGTTCGTCACCTGGGACTGCTATTGTAACGAGGTTCTTCTTCCTTACATGCGTCTTTTCACAAGGGCTATGGGTCCTCAGTTCCTCTTCATGGACGAAAACGCTCCAGCTCATCGCACAGTTACTGTCGAAGAGCTGTTGGAGAGTGAAGATACTGAACACATGGATTGGTCGGCAAGGTCTCTGGATCTAAATCCTGTCAAGCATGTACGGAACTTACTAGGGAGACCCGTGGCAGCATGTAACTTATCGCCAATAACGATTCCGAAACTGCGATTGGTGCTACAAGAGGAACGAGCAGCAGTGTCTCAACAGCTCATTAACAACCACATATACAGCATGTACAAATGATGTGAAACCTGCCTAGCAGTCAGGGGAGATCATATCCCTTATTAAAATCCGGATGTTTCTTGCTGGACACCCATCACAGGGATGTTTCGGCCCTCAGTTGCATTGCGCTCCATGCTACTTCTTCAATAAAGCTTCTTTTCATCCCTCTGATTTCTCTTTTAGTAAGTATTGCTTACATTACTCATGTCTTTACGTATTGGGGATCTTACGGTTTAAATGTGTTCATTTGGAAAGCTTTTGTACAAAGTTATATTGAAAAAACCGTCTCGTCCTTAATTTTTGCACACCAGTGTATATAAATTTATGGGGAAACGTTATCTACTTCTTCTCTAAAAATAAGCAACAAAGGCAAAACACTGAAAAAAACTAAAATTCTTTAATGGACATTCGTGAAATTGATTTAAGAGTTTGGTGTGGCATTACTAGACCACATAGTGAACAATAACGCAAACGCATACAAAAACGCATGTATTACAACCATCACATTGCGAAAGTCCAAATGGTTCGGAAGAATGTACACTGGAAACATATTTCTGCGTGTGGTATGAAAAAGGATAAAATGTTGGTTGAATTTTCTATAGAAAATTTAAACTTAAATGCATTTTGAAGCAGAATCCCAAGATATTCTTCTCTACATTTAATTCACTTCTTTTATAATCTGTATTTGTTGGGAAACACTGTTACAGATAACGGTTGTGCTTTATTGTTATCTCTGCGTTTTAATTTTGATGCAAGTGATAGCATATATTCGAAAGTGAAATTTGTAGCAAAGGTAATTATTATAACCCTACCGAAGCATCATTTATTAACTTTACTACTAGAATGAATATTTACAAACTTGTTGCAAAATACTATTAATAAACGGATATTGTTTCATATATATGTCCATTTGGTTAGGCTGTTGTAAAGTGAAAAATAACTGAAAGATATATTGCAGCATCACAAGGCAACAGTTTACTTTTTTATTACGAGTTGGATTCTTCCCAAAATGAAACCATTATCACCACGAATGATTTTCAAGTGTTATTGATTGAAACTAAATTGAAGTAATTTTTAAATTTGAGATGGGGAAATATATATTTTTTGAAGACATATATTAAATTTTAAGTTGGAATTTATTTCCACAAAAAGGTAATTTTTAAAATTATAATTGAATTGAAATCCTTTGCCATTCACAAGATATTCAAAGATGAATGGTTATACTTATTAATTTAACGAATGATGAATAGTAATATATGCTCAACCTATATTAAAGCACTGGATCTAAACACTGATTTATAACAGTCATTCACGACTTTTGTGCAAAGTACCTTCAGCTTTCGTTAATAAGGAATGTCGTTTACTGCTTAACGGTCGACTGGTATCTTCGATGAAGATATAAAAAAATGGTCGTATCACACATTAGAAACATTTTGGAATAACAACTCTTTTGAACACTTTTTCTGTTTCGTCATATGATATTAAACAGCCAATTACTGCGAACCGTTTTGGGGTTACTGAGAAAAGGGAGAACTAGTTCTCCAATAGAAATGATGGCTGTTGACAGGGGATTCGAAGCTGATAATTGTAGGTTGCTAAATACGAAAAACTTGAAAATTTTGCGAAGAAACGGAAAAAATCTTGAGTCTTTCTTTGAATGTAAATAGGTAGAAAAATTGTCTGAAACAGTTCTTCGTCTGGAATAAATGGAGGTGTGATAACCAGCCAAACAGAATGTTTCGAAACCTTTCACAGCAGCCACTTTCGTAATAGTATCTAAAATTAGCCACTACTTCTTGGAAAACGAATAAATTAAGCGAATCAATGGTAATAATTTTCCCCAGGCAATTACAAATATGGGAGCGAAAAATTCCTTGCAAGTGATCTTTTTTGAAAAGTTTCAGTATATATTTACTAAGAACAGACAAAGTTTGATTGGAAAATGTGACGAAATTTAAAACGTCACTGTGGTTTTTCAATCGTTATTTTTTAAGTAAAATGGATTGATGAACATATTATTTGACTGCATTCATTGTAATACACAATTTGGTACTTAATTATCTGTCTTTAAATAGGAAAGCTTGTACTTCCAGATGAGTATGAGTTTAAGGCGTCCTTTCGGAGCACAAGGCCCTTTCGAAGCTGGAGACTCCTAGCGGCCGCCAGTGCTGTTAGCCTACTTCTGGTCTCTTTAGTTTGAAGGTGAGGTACTGTGATATATTTAATTGAAAACTTTTACCTAAGTTATTAATGCCTTGTCTTTGATGCTTAGACGAAGCAGAAACAGTGAATGGATGCTAAACAGAGCAAATGAGATGTATTATGTACGTGAAAAAATAACATTGATGAAGTTCGATTTAAACCAATAAACAAATAATATGCATATTCCTAAATAGTTCATTATTTACTTTGAGAAATGAAAAATGTTTATAATTTAAATTATATTAAATTAGATATTTAAAAATCATCAGAATAAAGTCGGCAACATGCTAAGAAATTCATCCATTATTGTCAACCTTATAAGACTGAAATGCCTGCTATAATGAAGCAGCATTACAACAGAATGCAGAATATTTTATTAAAAATGTTTAAAAACACCGACAAAAAAATCTAATAAAATAACAGAATGTCTATAAGAATGTAGTAAAAATGGAAAGTTCAAATTCTACGTTTGTCAAATCTTCAGCTACCTAGCGGGATCTATACATAACTCTAATATAAATCGGTTGAATTATTCGGTCAAATTTTATTTTAAATAATTTAATCTAAAACTTTTGTAGATATCCTCATATTTCATTAATATCCCGAAATATATCTAAATCCAATATAATGCAGGAAATAATGCTGTTAATATTAAAACCGGAATGTACTATTTACGACCGTAATCCTATTAAGGTTGACAAACGTAAGAGAAATTTGCCAGACTAATACATGCACTTGAGAATTCATTTAGCATGCAAAGAATTACGCTTACACTTTTTAACAGGAGATAATACTTGCCCATTTACAGAAAACAAAATTAATAAAAATAAAATTTCTTGATATATCATTCCAAAAAATTATATATTTTTCAATCTCTGAAAGCTTTCAGAACAGAAAATTTAGCAAAAACGCCTTTAATACAGCCAACTTATAGTGAGAAATTAGAACTCTTATTGAATCAAACTTTGTAGTTGTAAATATAAGAGTAATGCATATTTAATCTAATTTTGTAGAGACATTAGTTTGTTTTGAAAGCAGGAGATGTGAAAAATGAGCAATGCTCTCGCCGGGACTCGAACCTTTCGAATGCGTGAAGAGTGTGCTGACCATTACACCACGAAGGCATGCTAAGAAGTAGGGAGGCAAACCTTATATACACCCCCTTTTAAAGGATGACAGGGGATTAGGGGATCCAATCGCCAAATCCTGGTGCTGGAGAATCATCATTCTCCACTTTTTTTAGTTCCACATTATCCGTTTTTAGTTCGGGCGCCACTGTAGAAACGTTATGTTATTTTGAAAGCAGAAGATGTGGAAAATGAGCAATGTTGTCGGCGGGCTGACCATTATACTACGAATGCATGCAAAGAAGGCGGGAGAAATACCTTATAGCTTTAGGAACACTGTGTATTTGTTTTAGTTTACCTACCTCGAAACAAATTTTTCAACCAAGGATAAGAGAGGGTCATGGGTTCTTTATGCAGGAAGAACACTTTTAAATCTATTTTGGTTAGCAATTATTTAAACGTTTCTGTAACTGAAAGCTGTTATGTGCAAGTTTCTGATTAGCACTTCATTGTAACTTTAAGATGTCGTATGACTCATACAGTTTGCAAAAATTACTCTTTTCCTTGCTATTAGATACCTCAAAAGACAATTTGATCTAAATACTGAACTATTCTACTTAAAAGAAGTGTTACAATAAGATTGTCTTTCCCAGCTAAATATTTTAAACTATTAAAATTTATTGGACGCGAAGTTGGGACAAAAAAAATTTCAATTAACTGAAAATCGAAAAATGAGAAAGACTTGTAATCGAAATTTCAATTTGAGAATGTAACATATGTGTTACAGATGTAGAATCATTACTCTATAACTCTACTAATACAGTAGTATCAAACGTTACCCAAATTTAGTTTTCAATTTTTCTTAAATAGTCCCTGTAATTTTATAAAACATATTATATTTTTAAAATCAAAAGTTGTATAATACTCAATAGAAAAAAAGGATCAAACGTAACTTCAAATTAAGTTATTTAAAATAATTTTTAAAGGGATATTTTACAGGGATATTTTTAAAGACGAAGAAATTATTTTTTTGTTAAAAATAATAATAAAAGTAGTTTAAAATCCATTTAAAGCATGCTTATAAACAAATGTAGCGACTGTCATCGGCAAACCTGTTTGGTCAGTAAACTTCATTATCGATTCCATAATTTCAAGCAGTCCACCTTCCAGTGTAAATTCATATTTGTATTGTTGTCCAATCTGAGATTTTTTTAGGTCTTTATTTTGCTGCTTTGTATCCCAGTGTGCAACTTCCAAACTCTACCTATCGAAAGAAAGAAAACCATAAAACTATTTATTTTTAGCAAGAAACATCAATTAATAGAACAAACCACGCACAGCGGTATTTATTTATCATATCAGTGAAATATTTTGTTATTAGCATAAACAGGAATAAATCGGAGATATAAATCAAATGCTGTGCAAGTATCAAAGATTTAAAGCACAAATTACAAACGGAAGTTTCACAGTAACAATTATTATATATATTGCTCAATTGCATCTGGTCAAAAACATTAAAAATCGGCCTTAATATTGTTCATTTGGTAAAGAAAACAAATGTGGAATTGCCTGGTTCAGAAGTAATGCCCAAATTATATATTAAATAGACAAGTTTTTCACATATTATTGTCTTTGCATTTTATAACTGAACCCGTTAGATGAACTTTGCGTAATTTACACAATTAACTTCATTCTGAGATAAATTCCCCTTCTTTTACTTAGTTTTATTTTTCATCCTTTTTTTGTTTGTTTGTTTTTAATATATATATTTTTTTTTAATTCTAGCTTTCGTTTTCTCAAAGTCTTCCGTAAGTTTTATCTTTTGTTGTTTACAATTCCCTTTTGAGTTTTGTCTTACATTTTTAAGCCCCCTTTTTTAATTTTATCCGATTCCTATAGTAATACTCCGAATTCCTATAGTAAGAATCCTATGTCTGAACATTTTCGTTTAAAACTTCAACTCAAGATGAAGCACTCCTTTAAAGGAAACATTTAGTCATAAAATATAAGTGTAATTTAACCATTATAGTTATTAGTTATAATACGCAATTAGTTAATAAAAGATACTTATTACCTTAGTCTAAATAAAATGCAGAAAATCATTTCATTTTCTAATATCTCGATAAACCCGGAAAATCCAGTCAGCAAACAAAGTGAGTATCTTCCCACAATCTACTTTCCTGACCGCTAACGTCATCTCCGTAGGATAATCTTTCACTCGTGTCTCGTTGATTGGATTGTTCTCACCTTTTCTTCCAATGAATGCCGTACAGGAAGGCGTTAGATGCCTGGTGGCAATTGGGGCTTTAGCTCCCACGCCCCTTTATTGCTTTACTAATAGCATTTGCCCATTGCGGTCGCCTCAGGGAGAAAGATTTGCGTGCCTAACCAAGGTATTTGCTTTAATAGAATTGCAGCATCTCTTCTTTTTCTTCCCGAGAGTTTTTCTGCTTCAACTTCCTTGCTAAATAATGCGAGTAACCAATGAGATAGCGCAGAAGGTTTGGTAAGATTACGCTCCTATCGCTTTGGTTTGCCACTAAAGATCCACAAGGGTGCAATAAGAGGCGGTGTAGTCTGGTTTCCCTCGAAGGAATTAGCTTTAAGAACTCTCCTAATTTTTAGAGTGGTACCCTTGATTGAGATTACTTTGAAATACTTAATCAGATGCATTTAAGACTTATTCCTCCCTATAGAATATTGATTTTCCTTAATTGTTTTAAAATAAAGATTGTCAACCATTAAAAATAGTTTGTGTATTATCTCAGATATTCGGAATTATGCTTAAAAAGAGCATAACTATTTACTCCAGTGAGAACATTTAAATTTCGTGTACTAAATTCACGAAATCTTTCTTTAATTTTTAAAATTTTTAATCATTATTCTTCAGTTACACATTGCTTTAAATAAGAAACAAGTAAAACACAGAGGAGCAGATTCTTAATGGGTTAAAATGTGAAAAATAAACTATTGCAATGGTCCATTACGTTGCAAAAATTATTAATTATTATGATTGCTTTTAGTTAGTTGGAAGAAAAGAAATTAATACCTTTGTTGAGATGAAACTGAAAATTTAGCTTTGCAAGGTGCGGTTGCTGTCATCGTAAAAGTTTATATTTGTTGATAGCAATAACATGAAACCGTGTCACTTCGAATTTACCTGCTTTAAAATTTATAAAATATGACTATTTTCTTTACAGATTTGTTGTAATTACACATTCATTTTAATTACTGAACTGATTTTTAAAATAAGTAATTTAAAAAATATTGCTGAATTATTCCTTATTCGTTATAAGTAAATCACTTGAAAAATGTTAATGCATTATTCATTATTTATTATAAATAGTTCAACTGAAAATACATTCTTTTATTATTCATTATTTATTATAAGTACTTTACCTAAAGGGAATTCTGATTTTTTTATTTGAAAAACATTTGAATTAAAATTTCAAAATAATTACCAAGTAATTATATAATAAATACATATCAAAATTCACATACATAATACAGATAATAAATACATTCCAAATCAATCTTACAGGAAGAATACATATAAGCTATATAAATACTTTTCGATGAATATATAACAAGAAAATTGTGAAGAATACTTTCTTCCATAATAGATGCTATATTATTCCTTTAATATGATGATAAGGGAAGAGAACCATTAAAAAGATTTTAGATTTCTAATTTCAATTAAATTCGGAGACTGAAAATAACAGAAAAATGGTAATCGAAATTTTGTTAAACTCAATTAAATATTTCGATCGGTAGGATTATGAATGTTTTCTAATACTTTTATGTTTCACAAGCAAATACTTTTTTTTTAATTTTCTTTTTCCACTATACGAAGAAAGAGAATATTGCTACTAAAAAGTAAACATTAAAGGTACCCATGTAAAAATGAATGAAACCGAAACAAATCTTCCACGAAAAAGTTACGGAAAACCTAATAGTTTAGCTAAATATATTTCATCGAGTACAGGTCGAACAGATTTATTAACTACTATAAACCATAAATTTAATCTCGTTTAAACTACAACAATTTTCATATTTTTGTGGGCCTAATCCTTTTTAATGCATATTCTGTATAGATGATTTTTCCATCTACCTCATAACGTTTCTATAATTACTCTTCCCCCCCCCGATCTTTCACATTTTCTGCATATCTGACTTTTGACAACTACGACTCTTTGTTATTTCATTGCTTTAGTAAGGTTCCCTGCAACCTAAATACATTTTCCATATTTAACAATTTGTGCATATGTTGATCACGTATATCACAGGCGTGTTACCTAACTTAAGTGCATGTGCTAATATAAAACATAGCGTATAAGTAGATACGAATTGTTTCCGGCCTTACATGTGAAAGAAATGTTTGTTAACAAAATGCCGTTGCAAACGCGTACTGTCAATTTATATTATATATTGTCAAGTTGAACCTCTATCTAATATTATCTTTGTTTAACTAATTTAGAAAATTGCGTATGG
>KK115202.1:905519-937399 GCA_000611955.2 Stegodyphus mimosarum | reverse complement strand
ATCTTACATATATATAATATGAATTCACATATATGTATGGTAAAAAATAGGCGTATTTATATTTTATTTAAAAAATATTTTGTAATTATATAATGTATATGATATACATATATTCATATATAATATGAATTGTCATGTTATGCTTAGTTCCAGTGTTAGACATTTTCAGCGGTTTTTGGACGGTTGCGATTATTAATATTGCTAGGAAATTGCCTTATTTTGATTCTAATTAAATTTTAATTTTGATTGCTTTAAGTTATATATATATATATGAATAACTGCATACTGGGTGCATTCTCATTTATTGTCATGCTGGAATGCTGGGAATATCTTTATTCATCCTCTCTAATCAGGACTGATATTAAGTTGAACAGACGTTTCTCTTGCTCCAAAAGTCTACGATTACATTTACGGATTGAATGTAGGTATAGCTTTGAAGCATAGGAACATATGATTAGTCGGTGTGAAAGTTTTATAGAGTGGTGGGTTAAAAAATAGGGTAGCAAATTTATGAATTGTCTTCTTGGATCGATTAATCAAAATTCGAATGAAGTTGGGCAAAATGATGCTGTTTTTTCAGATAACCATGTTTTTTGATTAACAATAGATACGCCTTTACATCATTCATGTTTATTCATATGTCTGTAGCACTTAAAGTTCCAGCAGTAGTTAAGGAGAATATGCATTGAACGCTTGCAGCTCATCCTGCGTTCTGTTGTCGAAAATAGCAGGATAGCCTTTCGTGATGTTCTCCCGAGTGATGTGAATGAGAATCATTTAGCTTCAGAAAGTGATCCATTCAAATAAGTACTCCCTGCGTGCTATACCAGAATCAATTCACTGCAATCAGGGACTTTAACTAAAATGTCATTTCATTCAGAATATCTGAAGAAAAACTAAATGCCTGTTATTTGGGAGTAGTGAATTATATTTGCAATAGATCATTTTTTAATAATATCATTTGGAAGGAGAATTTTAATTAGAATTTTGTATGATGCAGGATAAATTGTGGAAAATTTACATGTAATATTAAGTAAACTCAATAAATATTCAGATTACTTAATATAACATGCAAATGTTTAACAATTTATCACACACAATTTAGATAACGTATAAACTTTTGTTAAGAGTATAGCGTATTCAAAAGACATTTCAACTAAGTTTATAATCATTATATATAATGGTTCTTTTTTGTGAAAATAACTGCAGAATTATTAATTTTACTTTCTATGTTTTTAAGTAATAGTTTTTTCCATGTGACACTGGAATGAGTATGTAACAGAACTGCACTGAATGTTCTACATTCTGTCCTAAATTCTGCGTTTTAGTACTGCTTGCTTTCTAGTTAATTGTTTGCTCGGCTTTGTCTTTTTCCCCTTCAGTATTCGGTTAAATTGAGCTTGAATAAGTAACTCTAAAATAGTTAAAAGACCAATAAACGAAAAATTACAAACTGAAACTTATTTAATATTTTACTTGAGACTAAATTAAAAAAAATTACTAAGTTTATACTTTGAAGACATTTGCAATAAAGCAATTAATTATTTTTAATGTCATTAGTAGTCCCAAATTCTACAGAAAGAGGCGTCTTAACTTAAAATTCCAATTTAAATTTGGCGAAGCTCTTATGCTGTGGTTACCACCACATACTTAATCCAGATTAAAGCTTCAGCCTGCGAAAAAAACTACGTAAAATTACAATCAGCATAGCAGCATAGCAGATATAGATATGTCACCATAGCAGGTGACACTAAATAATTCTTTCGTGTTCTTCGTTTTCACTAATTTTTTTGTCTTCATATTTATGGAACGAATGAGTGGCTTCGAAGCAAAAAATACGTGCGATAGGAATAAGGTAAGATAACTTTTGGGCATTCCTTTTCCCGCCAACTTAATGGCACTAAAGGTCCTCACTCCCTCCGCACTGGGACATGGGTTCAACCCCTGACTCCAAATCTTGAAGGATCGGCGCCAACGCTCCTGAAGCTAAATCCCCAGGGCGCCACTGTCGTCTGTTTGCTACCTACCAGTGGCTCGGGGTGCCCGTCGCAGGGGGTCATTACCCAACGAATCCGGGCCGTTAACATCGGGCTACTAGAGCTGTTCTGCTGCTGCTGCATATCCTTTCTAGATATTTTGTTCTCCTGATGAGGAGGGACCTGTAGCTGCCCTCGAAATCGATTGAGTGTTTTTTTGTAAATGTACGCCAAATACAAGGTTGTTTCAGCGAATTTGATTGTCACATTGGCGTGTTTCTCTTCTATTGTAAAGAGAAGTAAGGTTTGAATAAGAAACATCAAACAAAGCCTTTAGTTTGGAATGACGAAACATCCGTAGTACTGCTTTTCGAATAATATGCATGTTAAAATAGGCTTATTAGCAAGCTGAATGATTACTCTTAAACGTAAATTAAACAACTTATTTTGGAAATCAATAATTAGAAAATTATAAATTTACCAATTTATGACTGCCGCAAATTTTTTATCATGAAACAGATTTAATTTGTTCCTATTATGGAAGTCTGCAAATTTAAGAATGCTCATTATTCTCTCTTAAGTAAACTATGGAACTTTAGTAATCTATTTGTTAACGATCCACTGTATAGTTGATTTTCTCTTAAATATGTTATATAGCCGTTTGGTTTATATACATGTCTAGAGAGATAAATATTTCGTGAACTTTTTTATTCCTTGTCTCAATGGATTTCTCTGTTGATATTTTGTCAATACATATCCCTGTATTCTTTGACACATGCTTACAACTTTAAACATTGTGCAGTAGAAAAACTTATGTTTAGAAATCTTTGTTATTGCATTTAAAATATTTAAGCCCAAGAAAAGATTCATCTCGTATAATTGCTTCCATGAATAGTAAACAAATTGTTATCGAAATTCTCTAGTATATAAAAATATTCCTTGGAATAATTGAACCAACAAGATTGGTATAACAAACCGAATAGTAAAACCAAGTTATCCCACAATAGACAATGTTGTCCAGACTCATGTATAACTAATGACCCGTTTGTAGGCAACGCAACGTTCAGGCCAGTCGCAATTGTCTTGAAAAAGAAATGCCTACCCTTAGGGTAGTTTCTATCTTACCCAGAAAAGTAATAGCCTTAGCTAAGAAAATGTTTCTGCCCACATGTTTGGTTCCAAATATAGAGATTACTAAAGGGCAACGTCAGATGCTAAATAAATAAACAAGGCTTTGAATTTTACATAGGTTGGGGGCGATTTGTTTACTGTTTCCTTGCATTCATACAGAAGTGGAAATATTCAAAGTAGTATTGAGACCAATATCGGAAGATTTGTTCTTGCAATGATCAATGTTCTTGCAATGATGAATTGTATTAGAAATGCCATTTTTAACTTGATTAAAGTAACCAAGTAAAGTATTTAAAACTATGCCAGGTGTATTAACTTAACTACAAAGTTAGTCCTTATATTTATTTATATACTATACGTCAGGCCTAAAAACAAGGCCTGGGATTTTTGCTACTTTGGGAAAGATCCATTTGTAGTTAGCAAGTGTGTGTGAAGATTACATTAGATTTGTTCTCCTCTGTCTTTCTAGCTAGAAAATGTAAAATTCAACTAGAAATGAAGTTTGAAATTTGTTTTATTTTTACAGTTATGTTTCTCATGCTTATTTAATTTCAATTCTTTAAGAATATTTTTAAATAAGGATAGCAGCAGAACCAATCCTCATAAATACAGAATTCTAAAAATGGAAAAATGCAACTACAAACTATTTTGATAAATATTATTTTTACACATGAATTTTCAACTAAAAATTATCTAAAAAAGTTCAGGATATTATGAAACAGTCTCAGCAATTTAGATAGAAGAATTCTGTTAATATCAAATCTGACTTTTAACATGGTCATTGTTGACGAAAGGGTTCCGTTAGTGAAATATGTATTCCACTGTGTCTAAAATCTGAATACAAAAATTTTCATATTTTTAAATGCAAAATTTGCAGAGATGTAAGTAATTAGGTAAAGTAAGCTAGAGATGTAATAACGTGCATTGTTAATAAGGAATAATTAATTTCCGAAACCTGAAACCTACGTTTTATAGCGGCTGCTTTTGTTTGGTCTAATGTTATCTAATTTTTATTAGTAACAACTGCTAAAAAAGATGTATGATTTTATGTGTGAATATTAAATCAATGTTCTTCATACCCTACTATGGACAAGTGAATTATCTCTCCGTTTGAAACAATATAGAAACAGAGGTAAAATAAGGCTAAAGTAACCTTGCCGAGATATTAGGTTTATTTTTAAAATAGGAGAGATGAAATATGAGCAATACTCTCGCCGAGACTCGAAACACGGACCTCAAGAATACTCGCCGAGCGTGCTGGCCACTACACCACAAGGTCATGTTACGAAGGCGGGAGAAGTACCTTGTCAGGACTGAGTATTCTGTGCGTGTTCTTGGAGAACATGGTAAAGTCCTCAAATCTCAGGTCCCGAAATGGAACAGTGAGCTGATGAAACGTAAGCTTTGTTCTGATGTAACTGCTGTGCTGGATAATAACTGCACGTGAAGGGATTTAAAATCCTCTTTTATTAAATCACTATTATTTACAAACTTCCCAACTCGGGAGAGATACAGAAAGTAAAAGACCGCACTTGGGTCGAACTTAACAATCAAATAAATTTAAAACTAAACCTAAAATAGAACTTAAATCAAACTTTGCTTCGCAGAGCAATTCGCGGAAGTTGGCCTCTCACTAAATGGTGCGTAGCAAGATATACTAATACTAGCGCACCTCAAATTGCTTCAATATGCAATTACGTAGCAAGCACTATGGCTTATAAATTTTAACTGCTAGCTGATCAGACGAACGTCGAGCAGAGTGTCCGTGATTTGAGACTGAAGCTCTCTCACATTGAGAGGTTTCTACCTCTGGCTTAAATAGTACTTGGCTGTACTTCAAAATTAGCATAAGCTGAAAACGCTCGCTTCTTCTGACGGGAAGTTGAAACAGAGAGGAGATAGAAAGATTTAAATTAAAATAAAACTTGGTTAGTTTAACTAAAACCTTACAACCTTACAACCTTTTTATTAAATTTTTAAATTAAACAGAAGAAACAGCTTGCATGTCGAAATACGTTTTGCTACTTGCGGATATTTTAAATTTGTTGAAATTCCAATTCAAGTAACCTAGTTGGAAACTTTATAAAATTGTCTTAATAAGCTGGTTCATATATTTTAAATAACGTGTTTTTAATGTCGTCGTCGGTTTTTAAGGCTGAAGCGGGAATAATCTCCTGCAGAGCTGGCGATAGGATGTAAACTCCAGGCCAGACTGTCAACAGCTGTAAGTCTAATGCATTCAAAACCCTCGATTTAAATACCCAAAGAACTAATTTGTATTCTGGTGAGGACTACGGAGAGGAGACGTTATAATAAATGTTTAAAACATAAAATCTGAAAGCTTTCAGATTTTATATTACGCCTAAAGGTCTTTTTTTAACATTTTGTGGGTTACCTTTATTTATTAAGTATCATGTTCTTCGTATATTAAACTATAAAATTCAGTTCAACAGCAACATCGCAAAGTAATTTTAAAATGATCATAAAATTTCTGATACATAATCTCGCGTTCTGGAGATAATTTTTTTTTCTGTACAGTGTTGCTAATGCTTGCTTTGAAATCCTTGAGTTTGTTAATCAAAACTGCGTTAAAGGTTTACAAAATATGAAACAGATAATAAAATAAATTCCAAATGCCAAATTTGGGCTTCCAGATGCCCATATTTGGGTGGAAACATACGTTATTCAAAATTTGATGCTCTAGGTACCATTGTTTTATCACAATGGAGAAACATATATGTATTTATGCAGATTCTCCATTATTTAACTGTAATATCTGGTGGCAACAGTTTGAAAAGTGAGCCAACGGAAAATGCCAAAACGAAATAAATAGTTCTTCTGGACAAATTGCCTCTTTGGGCTAATAATCGATTACAACATAAAGTGCCTTACAATTTTATCATTTTTTCCATCTTCAATAATCTTATAAACTTCTCTCGATTTATGTACAGAAGAAAATATTTTAATTTGGATGTCTATGTCTGTTTCTATTCCTATTTGTTTTGCCTGTCCTATTTATTTTGATATACATATGTCTGCTTCTATTTCAGAAATATAAAGGATTAAAAATTCCAAGAATGCTACAGAAGCCTGGATTTGAAACTGTAAAAAACTGCAGAAAAGACTCACTGCTGACCCGTAAAAACCAATAGCCTCTTTATACTCCGTTTGAAACTGTTTTCAAGACTGTGCATATTTCCAAAGACGGTTATATCCAAAAACTTTCCCACAAAGCTTTCAATATTCTTGAAAGGATACGGAAAATACAAAAAGCTTTTAGTATTTTTTAAGATACCGTTCAATGTTTGTTAATTTATATTTTATCTTGTAGAGTCATTAGGTTGTTATGAAATTAGGAGAGATGAAGATGAGCAATGCCCTCGTCGGGACTCGAACCACGGACCTCTCGAATACTTGCCGAGCGTGCTGACCGTTACACTACGAAAGCATGCTAAGAAGACTGGAGAAATACCTTACATACTCCCCCTTTAAAAGGGCGACTGGGGATTAGGGGACTCAATTGCCAAATCCTGGTGGTGGTGAAGAATCATCATCCACTACCTCTGTTTTTAGTTCGGGCGCCACTATAGAGACATTAGGGTTTTTTTTAAAGGAGGAGAAATGAAAAATGAGCAATGTGAAAACGTTTATCAGTCTGCATACAGTTACTACTAATAAATATGTTACTATCGAATAATAAGATTACAAATCTGATGCTGTGTTCAAATATTCAATATACAGGGTGCCCCAAAATGAAGTCGTCAATCATCAAAAATTCATGCTGTAACAGAAGATGAGGGGAAAAATGTACTACTAATATATAAAGCTAGAAACGCATGGTTACGAGAGAGATTAATTAGATATACATATATAGATGCAACTAAAGTGAGGATATTATAGTTATGAGACCGTATAAGAGGATGGAAGGATATCCCGTGCGGAGTTTTGCGAATCCTTTAAGCAGCAGAATTCGTAAAAACGGAATATGCATGTTTAAAGAGATACCAAACTTCTCATGGGGTGCCCACTGATAAGATGTGCGTACAGCTATTTGTTGCTTTAGAACATTTTACAAAAGTTGCTTTAGCCCTTGCATTTCAACAGAGTAATATCTGGCCGCACATGGGTCGCCTTTCTGTCCCAACAGAGGACGTTTGGGGTATGATGAGCAGGTATTTCCAATTATCCCTGGATCGCGCCAATCTAACTTGCCAGTTGGAAAGTGCGGGGCAAGCGTTCGCGCATCCGCCATCTCAAAGCGTCAATGCCTTACCGGATAGCATCTTGCATCAGGAACAGAGGTGGCCAATGCATTAATGATTTTTTTTGCCCTTGTATGAGTGTTTTCAGAATAAATCTTTCAATTTCTGTGAAACTGTTGGCATTTCGGTTTCAATTCATGAATATCACCTATACCGAGTTTCGTCTCCATTCGGTAACTCTTTTTTTGATGCGTTATTTTTTATGTTACCGAGTGTACCTTTGCATGTATGATTTCATTATCTGAATAACTGTCGCACCGATATCCCGTAAGCTAATTGAATTTTGAACTGAATTGAATTGAAAGTAATTTTGGGAATAACTATGCATAGCTTAATGTTAACATAATGTATTTAAATAACGTATCTTTAAGTTTAAATTTCAAGTTAAAGAGAAATATTTCTTACTTTTATTTACAGTAATTTTAAGTATTTAATTTATAAGGCATTTCTCCTGCTTTCTTAGCATGCCTTCGTGGTGTAGTGGTCAGCACGCTTGGCGCGTATTTGAGAGGCCCGGGGTTTGAGTCGCGGCGGGGGTACTGCTCACTTTTTATGACTCCTGCTTCAAAAAAATCCTAATATCTCCACAAGTTTATTATTTGTGAGTTAAGCTATTCATGAGCAACCTTATTACGAGCTGTCTCATTTCAGTCTACTAATTGCGTTCATTTTTTTCCTATTAAATAACGTATTCTTTTGTTTAGATTAAACTGTGAGCCTTCGACGAACGATTTAGAAAAGATCTTGCGATAGCAGCAATAATTTTCTTGTCTAAAATATTTCTAAGAACTACCATGCTCCTAAGTTGTAATTCGTTCTTAGATTATTCAGTTTTTGATAAACCGCAGTGTTAAGATTAATGTTTCTATGATTACATATTCAACACTAGAAAGGTTAAATAAGCACAACGAGTACCGAAACCCAAACTTAAGGTTTCATTTATCTTGAAAATTCTGCGAACTTGCATCATCTTTTTACTTTTCGGCGTTAAATTCTAACGAAATATAATGTCAAAATTCATTGTTTGAGTCGTTATTTTACGTTATATCAGTTTTTCTTTCCTTTTGTTTTTGTTACTGAATCACTAAGAAATCCATCACTTCGGGAAACGATACACAAGCACTTTAGAAGTAT
This sequence comes from Stegodyphus mimosarum, assembly GCA_000611955.2. Lineage (NCBI taxonomy): Eukaryota > Metazoa > Arthropoda > Arachnida > Araneae > Eresidae > Stegodyphus > Stegodyphus mimosarum. The sequence goes on along the minus strand of KK115202.1, from coordinate 928,896 downwards.
TTGTTACCTATTTGCTAAACATAAGGTCGTTAGTACCATTGCCGCATATATAGAAGCAAAATGTAATATGTCTGCGTTTAGTGTCTCCTGGACAATAAGTAGGAGATAAAAAAGATAAATGGCATGACAAAAATTCTCCCACTTGTGACAGCATCAGTAAAAGGATTAGAATTTTTATTTGTTTATTAATATCTGAAAAGGCACTTTGCGAATAAAGCTACCTCCATAGTTTAAAATATCGAACTTTCGGCAAATATGTCTAACAGCTCAAAGCATAACGCAATTGTTAAAATGATCTCTGATTACAGTCTGCATAAAAGTCCTGAGTAATGATAAAAAATTTCTAGAACAACATTGTCATAAGTTCGCATAATTTAAGAAGAAACTGAGCATTAAAAATAAGCAAGGTTGTCTCGAGAGCATAACATGATTAACTTCCGAATATGTTTTTTCAATAGTTGCTAACTAGATTTAATTGTTTAAAACAAATAATATTTTTATGTTGGCAATGTTTTAAACGCAGACTCGAGACCCACGTATAGCACTCGAACGAAAAACGCAGAGATAGAAATTTGATTTTTAAAATGTTGAGAATAGGTTTTTCTCTTGTGATTGTATGTAGCCTTTTGAATTTGGACGTTCAATAAAATTTTCTTGCTGTGTTCCATTATTAGAGTTTTCTTTAAAGTTCAACTTTACGTCGCTGAAGCATTAACACTACATCCCAACCTACATATCGCAGTAGATATTTTCACATATGGTGTGAACAATGTGAGTTATGGAAGAACCTCTGAAAGTATACAGCATAGGAAACAAAATCCAAGCAGAATAGTCATAACTCATCTCAAAATGTGATTGCAAAAGCAATATTTGTTGATTTTTTTGCATTTTACATCTTCGTGCTTAACTTTTGGAAGCGAGTGTATTTGTCTGCCATATTCTCCTCAAATTCATTTTGGGAACTTGTGTTCCTTAATTTAATTTGGATATATATGCAATAAAATAAATAATTTTATCTGCATTTGAATTTATTCTGCTTTAACGTACTGGATACCTATGGATTTGGTGCTTATAAAATTTTTTAAAATTAAGCCTGATTTTCGAATGCGGAAATTTCGAAACTAAATATATAAATATATAGATATAAATATATAAACTAATATATAAATATATAAACTAAATACTAAATATATAATATAGAAAATAACACCTACTTGGGAAGCTCATAGTATGTAGAGGCTTTGAGTTTGAATGTATGAGTTTTGTCAAGGTGAGTAAAAATAATAGATTAAAGAACAACATTATTCTTTCAGTTGTAAATACTTAATCTGAAGAGATAAATTGATCTCTGGTCTGAATTAGAGGTATTCTAATGACTCATCTTAAATTATTTAATTTTCTAAGACGCTAGAAAACGTTTTAAATTTAAATTTATGAACCACTTACAAAGCAAATAAAAAAATAAAAAATAAAAAATCTGGACGTTTTCAGATTGTATATTACGTCCAAAGGGTCCTTTCTTTGTGTGTTACCTTTATTTATAAAATATCATGCTCTTCGCACTTAATAAAATTCAGCTGCACAGCAAAATCACAAAATAATTTTAAAAAGGCATATCTTTAGAATTTCCGATACACACTCTCGAGCGCTGGGCATAAAAATGCTTTTTCCCGTAGAGTGTTGCCATTGCTCGCTTTGAAATCGTTCGGTTTACTAATCAAAAATTCGTTAAAGTGTTACAAAATATGAAATCGATAATAAAACAAAATCCAAACTCCCAATTAAGGCTACCAAATGCCCTTATTAGGTGGAGGATTACGTTATTCAAAATTGAATGGCTCTAAGTACCATTGTTTTATCACAATGCGAGAAACCTACATACATTTATGCAGCTTCTTAATTATTTAATTTTTTTAAATATAACGCACGGCGGTAATATCTGGTGGCAATAATCTGAAAAGTGAAACGGACATTTAAAATACTTTTCAATGTTTGTACTTTGTATTTTAATTGGCTACCACATTAAAGATTTCTTTACAGCAGAAGTTCAACTTGGAGCTCATCTGTCTGCTGATGAGGGAACTGCTTCTAATTTGTATTGGATATGGTTTATATCTGCTGACAAATATTCCTTAATTTTCGCTCATGTTTTCGAATTAAGCGTATGCTAAAACTGTTTACCCTCATCTTGTACAATAAATAACTCCTAAAATGTATCTACTTCACATTCTTTAAAACTTCAGCAATCAATTCATTTAAAACACAGAAGTATGGAAATCACAGTCTAGAATCTGAAAATCAAGAGTTTTAAGCTTTTAAGAGCCTATATTTGCTTTAGACCTTCATGAAATAACTTTAAATTCACAGTTGAACAAGCTAAAATGCGATGTGATGCTAAGTTAAGATAAAACAAAAGGAAAAGGAATGATTTCTTTCTGATTTTGTGAAACAGAATTCAAACATTTTTTATTCTTGGTTAATTTTATTCCTTCTGCCTGTAAGGTATTCTTTATGGCGAAATCACGAATCAGTACATTCTTTAGGATCACGAAAACAGTACTGTTTTCTTTCTAGCAGCACGGAAGCGCAAATTTTATAAATCAAGACTTGAGTTTTTCCGTTGAAGCGGATTTTCTTTCGAAACTACTTTCCGCTTCTTTTCTCACTGGCTGCATTCTAGTAATAATTCAAAGTAATATACGGGCCTTAAGTCAAGTCACGCCTCAATACCTAACGATTGTTTCAGTTTACGAAGCAAAGGTGTAAAGTTAGAATGAGAAATGTGAAGGAATTGTATATCGTGCAAAGTATAATGTCTTTTTGCAACTTGAAATGCTAATAAATGTCAAAGTAGATATGATAGAAGTATATAGGAGCATCTGTATGAAAAGTTTAATTGTTAAGTTTTACAGCAATGTAACTCAAATTTCAAAGCGACTACCATTTTTCATGACGTTTGTAAGCACTAAAAACACTCCTCAGCTGTTACTAACTTATATACCAGATCCTTTTCTGGCCCTAAAAACCTAAAGGATATAGTGCTGCCCAACCGGTATAGTGGTTAACGTCGCTGACTGCCGTGGCGAAGGGCTCGGTTTCGAATCCCGGAGAAGGCATGGATGTTTGTAAATGTATAGTGTCGGTGCGGCATGGCGGCACTTTAAATATGCAGCGAGCCGAAAGTCCTCTCATGTGGTTTGGTATAAGGGGAGACGGATGGGAGACCCTCGGAGCCATCCCCCCGGGGTGCTCTCCATCAAAATTGGAAGCGGAACTGAGCCAAATCATACAGTCACCTGTTAGGTGCTCAAAGCTGTGGCCAACGACAGGCGTATCTAGCGCTCCTTGACACGAGAATTCTCGTGGGCTTGGGCTGACTCTGTCACACAAGTGAGCATGAGCAACAACAGCAACAACAGGATATTGTTTTTATGAAGATATATTTATTTGCAGATTATTTCCTCAAAATAATCAACAGATTTCAAATCAAGAAAGCAAGTTCAATTCAAACATTTAATCTAGGCTTAAGCACTGATTTAAAAAAAAAGAAAGAATATAAAAGTTCGTCAATGAAAATAAAAGTGCGTTAAGACGAGTGGGAAATGTATAAGATGAAACGAATGTAGAATGGTTTATAAAGAATTTCATGGCTAAGTATTTCTTGACCTTTGTTGATCCCATTAAGAAAAATCTTCAAAAACTAAGGTAGGCTCTCAGATGGTGACAATATTCTTTTATGCGACGCCTGTTAATGAAAATTTACAGAACTTATAGAGTTTTAAGTTAGCTGTATAGACAAAAATCTATCCTTGCAAAAAGTGCTACTAATAGCCAAATTAGGAGATAATAGCGGTATTTTTATTACGTAGGAATGTTGTCTTTTTCAGAACCAGTTTTGCATGTTGCAGAGTTCGAGGTTTAGATAAAATGACCTTTAACATGACGAGAAAGATTTTTCAAAATGAACTTATAAGGTATTTTCTCTTTCCTTTCAGCACGCCTTCGTGGTGTATCGGTAGCAGATTCATCGCGTATTCGAGAGGTCCAGGTTCCAGTCATGGCGAAGGCATTTTTCATTTTTCACATCTCCTGTTTCAATTACCTTTTAATGACTCTAAAATATTTCCCGAATTAAAAGGTGGTGGACGATAATTCAGCTCCACCGGGATTTGGCGACTAACCCTCTTATTTCACAGTCGCCCTTTAAAAGGGGGGAGTATATAAGGTATTCTCTTCCTCTTTCCAGCATGTGTTCATGGTGTAACAGTAGTACACTCGAAGCGTATTCGAGAGGTCCAGGTTCGAGTACCGCTAGGGCATTGCATATTTTTCAATTCTCTTGCTTCAAGAAAACCTAATACCTCTACAACTGGCGCCGGGACTTAAGAGGTCTTGGAACCCCCTATACCGACAATGTTAAAGTGGCAATTTTCGATGTACCTTTTCTTAAAATGTGTAGATACACTCCTGAAATTTTTTGTGTAATTAAAGTACACCTATCTGATTATATAGAAATGAGCTTTTGAAACGTTTTGAATTTTAGACTAATTTACAGAATATTTCATTAGGCATAGTAAAATTTAGCACTTTTCTCTCTCTCACACACACACAGAAAAAAGAAAAAAAAAAAAATGTGAAATTTTTTCCCTTAGTTTATTAAAAAAGCTCATTTCAGTAAATATTAGGAAATATAATAAATAAGTCATAAAAAGTTTAGGTACCTGTGAGCGGTAGTTCCTGAGAAAAGGTACATCAAGTATAGAAAAGTCACATTTGGAGAAAAACGAGTTTTTATGTAAAAATCCTCATTTATCAAAGTATTCGATGATAAAATAAAACTAGATATTTTACAGTTCTAATTTTCTCAGAGATTAAAGTATGGTATTTTTAGAAAGCTGAAAGTGTAGAGAATTTGAGAATGCAAAAATCCCAAATCACCTTTCTTTGAAGATTTTTTGGCTTCCAACACCCCTTAAAGTGGTGGATGATAATTCGTCCCTAATCCACAGTCGCCCGTTAAAAGGGAAGTATATAAGATATTTCCTGCCTCCTTTCAGTTTGCTTTCGTGGTGTAACGGTAGCACACTCGGCGCGTATTCGAGAGGTTCAGGTTCGAGTCTCGGCGAGGGTACTGCACATTTTTCACATTGCCTGCTTCAAAATAACTTAATGTCTCAACAAACGTATTCTTTGTAGGGGACATGTATAAAAATTAAAATTCTGTACGCTTAAATGAATGATCTTCCATTGTTCAAATTGCCATAGTTTGAAATCTATTTTGTATAATTCATTTTTTTGAGTTCGAATCAACGGTTTATAAGATAATTAGTCACTCCATCTTTCTAAGACAACCTATAATGTATAACATTTCTATCATGCAGTGGAAGATATTAAATTTTAAGCTACACAAACACTTTATAAACATCCTATAATGCAAATGATAGATATATTCTTGCAGTTGCTAAAGCGTAAATAGATACTATTAGCCAAATCTAAAAATATAATTGAGAACAATGAATGGTACGCAATAAAACGAAATTGAAATTTACAAATTAAAATTACTCTGCAGTTAGTAGAGTTGGTGCAAAATAAAACAAAGTTGACGCAAAATTTAGTTATGAAATCATCTGCGAGAAAGCTTACAGTATTATAATTTGTACAAAAGTAAACATTATCAATATTTCTTTAGATGCCAATAATTCACTTAAAATACAGTGAAAGGTTTAGAGTAAAACTCATGAACGCGAATATTCTATAGATATCCCAAATAAATTCACTATAAATATTCGAGTTTTCTGTATTATATTTTCTCAATAATTTTGCACCCTAACGTAGTATTTTATTCAACCATCTTCGCTTAAAGAACTTTAAAGTCATACTCAGTGTATCCAAGCATGTTGTTTGAGAATCATACTTTCGTTCGCTGTTCTATGACATTTTAGTAATCCATTAACTAAAGACTTAGAATAATCTATACACTTGAAACTTTTCCATACAGCTGAATTAAAACATATACTCATCTAATAAATATTCATGCAGAGGAGTTGTATGAAATTATTTCTTCTTTATGAGTCTAAGTAAACAACAATGACGCAATAACAGCTGCGAATTCGATGCATTTGTGCAAAGATCACGGTCTCATAACTCGAAGTATGTTTACCAATCAATATTTATTTTAAATGTACGGAATGGTAAACTTAGAAATACGTTCTGCTTTTCGTCGTAATGCGAAAAGCTAAGAAACGTTTCCTTTGGAGAATAAATCAGTCCAATTGCGTTATTTCTAAATAATATTTCAGTTGTACGAAAGCCAGTTTTGTGCAGGAATACTCAGTAATGTAATGAAATTCTTACTAAATTAGCTTCAGGTGACCTTTTAAGAAATCGAATTTTTAACCCGATTTATGGTAAGTTTCCAGTATGTTTTTAATTTACACAGTTTTGTGTAAATTAATAATATTAAGGCTGTCATATAAAGGGCATTTAAAAATATTAGATGACTCGTTGCGTATAGTTCGAATGTATGAAATGAATAGAATTGGTATACAGAGTTTCTGGCTTCAAGGTTATTTCTAATTGTCGTAAAACTTCGCAGGAAACAGGGGTTGTGTGGTAGGCGTCAGTAAATGTTTGGCAATTAGGTCTAAAATAAGGATACTTTTCGCTTTCTGTGTCTGCTGCAAAGAAAAGAGAATGCTTATTTTCCCTTAACGAGAAGCGACCGACAGAGGGCAGATAGCGAATATGCGTTTTGAAAAAGATTTGCTAAGAGTGAAATTATCGGAAAGCCTTTCGGTGTAGGAGGTAAATGGATGAAGCGGTTTTTGAAAAAAAAAAAAAAAACTTGGAGCATTGGCGCTACTTATTCCTTCCACTTGTTCCTTGAACTACGATGCAAACATAAGAATAGACAAACGAATTGTTTTCATAGCAGACGTTTTGTCGGGGCGTGATATTTCTCTGTGAACTTCCCACGGCGAAAGAGTAGAATAAAGTATACTGCCAAAAAAATGGATAGTTCTATATCTCCCTTTCGCATATAAGCAAAATGTACACTGCTAGGGCAACGGCTTGAGTTTGGCCAATGACAATACAGAGAGGCGGAGTTAATATACATTAACTCCGCCCACATGAGTGATGTCACATTTCTGACGTTTACATTCTGTTTTCAATCTGTTGGAAGTGCATTCGCTGAATGAACAAAATTTTTACTTTGCAATGTAAATTTGCTATAGGGATGCTATTATTTCCTTACTGTTTCAGAAGGAATATAAATTTATGTCTCAAACTTTACAAAATTTCGTCTATATACGTGCGTGGGTATACATACACATACATATATTTTCAATAAATAATCATACCTGAATTATATGTATTAATATATATATGTGTGTGTGAGTGTGTGTGTATATATTATATATATAGGAGATAGATAGATATATTATATAGATATATTATATATTATATAGATATATTATATATTATATAGATATATTATATATGTAGGAGAAGTATATATACTTCTCCTTTGGTTCACTTGTCAGGATGTCATATTTCTAGCGAATAATCTAAAAAGCTTTTTTCTCTTAATATTTCGCAACTTCACATTCAGATTTTTAAATAATTGAAATGAGTGTATTCATATTGTTGCGTTCTACGGGTTCGTGGATTTGAGAGTATCCGATGAAAACACGATGCAGAACAATAAAAAGCACAATTTATTTACAAGAATCACTATTTACAGCACAGTTCCAAAATTACCTTTAAAAGCGTCGAAAATCTACAATAAATACGCTGAAACAATCAGCAACACAGCTTCAGGCTGTAACTGTAAAGGTAGCTTCACGGCAACTCTAAACTTATAATAATCACCGTGGAACAATCACCAATACACTGTCAAGCTATACTGTAAAGGTCGCTTCACGGCGAAGCACTATCTCGATCGCTTTCCGTTCACAAAACTCTCGCGTAGCTTAGCATTCACAGTAAGCAGCTATTCTCACACTAATCACAATTAATCACACTCTCTATCACACTCTTCATAATGTGGCTGCTCTCAGAAACGCAAGGGTTTATATAGCTTTTCTTTAAGTTCCACACGTTTCGAGAAATATCTCGACAGGAAGTTATTCTAGAAGCTTCCCGATTGGACCATGGGATATCGCCTATTTGGTCGCCAAATAGGCGATAAAGTCGCCAATCTGGCAATCCTAGTGCTATGCCGGAAAGCTTACATACAGGCGCAACCGCCGAATTTTTCGCAACAATATTTAATATTTCTGCAAAACTTGATTTATCACCTAATAATGGATTTATTTAATTTCGGATAAAGTGGGATGTCAGTTCCAACAGTATATGATTTTTAATAGCTGAATAATTCGTCTAAAGAAGCTTTTATTTGTTTTTTTATCTTTTAATTCCTTTAAAAGAAAATTACTTAATAATATTAAAAATAATTCTTTATCTATTACTCCTTATACATTTTTAATATGTTAACGGAAAATTTTCATTCAATAGCTTTATAAATTTATTTTATGCAGTATTTTAATTTAATAAGAACTAGTGCTCATAAATGAATTTCCATTGCTCTCTTTAGATATTTAGTTTAGAATTCAGTTTTCAATGCATGTAATTATTCTCCTTCCTGGCCCTTGACATACAGCCCAACAGTGGCTCAGCGGTAAAGTCACTGGAACGCTGATAGTTCGATTTGAGTTTGATTCCAGATGGACAGGCTGGCTGCATGAGCACTTACCTGGTTTTCCACATGCGTAACATGGACATCAGATAGTGTTTTTCCTTAGAAAAATCTTCCACAAAGACATCCCTTCCACGTAGACACCTTACATGCTTTCCACTATCGAATAAACCAAACCAACCCTCCAAGCAAAACAGCTCTCAATAGAAATGCTGTCAATCAAATGACATTCATTAATTCAAAAAACTGTCATCATATACACAAAATCAAACGCGGAAGTTATTATTAATTATACTTACAGAAACAAAGTGCTTAAAACCAAATTTTGTTTTGTTGCTTAAGTTGCATTTTTAGAAATATTTGAATAAATTTCTGACCTTTAATAAATACAGTGAACCACCAACAGTTCTATATGATTTTAATTTTGTGCAGAGCATATCATCTCAAAGAGAGGATGTTCAATACCAAATTTGTTTGTATATTGAGAAACCGTCAGTTTCAGAGGTGATCACAAAGAAAAGGTTTACTGTGTTATGATAATCTGTTCCTGACATGGTTTAATTTATGTGATTATGGCAAAGTCTTGAGGGCTATCTGCCTAAGGAGAGGGATGCCTTCGTGGGGGACTTTCGAAGGAAAATTGGCTCGAATACATGTTGCACATGGAGAAAACTAGGAAAATGCCCATGAAGCCAGTGCGTTCGTGGGATTCGAATTTCAGACCAACTACCAGTGTCCAGAGACTTTACCGCTCGCCGCTGGTGAGCATATTTTTTGCAGAGAAGGAAGTGTTTTCTAAGTTAGGATATATCAGTCTGGATCCAAGTTAAGATTTTATATAGGAAATGAATAATGTTGAAGCTGAAATTAAAATTATATAAATTTCAATGCCATGCATGTAATGTTAATCTCAAATTTAGTTTCCTGCGATGTGATTTTTTTGGAATGTAAAGATCAGGCTCTGGTATATTAATATATATATATAATAATAATATAACATGAAGTCCTATATTTGAGTATAATACTGAAAAATGCTTGCCATATGAGAAGATAAACATATATTTTCTTCAAATATTATGGAATATTTATCCCTGATTTAAGGGACTATGAAGTTACACTGTTCTAGATCCACCAGAAAAAATGTACAATAATCACAAGTTTGACATAAGATCTTTTGCTCATATGATAAAAGATTTGGAAAACATTAATGCTAATTAGAAATGGGAGCTAAATACAAGGCCATTGGAATCCACATAAATGCACTGTATTAAATACTGTACATAAATGTACTGTTTTTGTTTTAGGTTCTTACGTATTATCCCGTTGACCGGCCAAGTAGCATTATTTAGTGCCAATTATGGATGACTGTGCGCTATAGTAATTCCATAGGAAATGATTGGCACTTGGTGACTATTGCCGAAATTTCCAAACACGATCGATGGGATAATACATAAGTACCCTATTTTATGTTGACATGAAAGAAAACTAAATTTTTTATCACATATCTTCCACTAAAAAATTTCTTTTGGCCCTTGGTTCAGATTATTTAATTATGGCAAAGCACCCGAGTGCTATCTGCTTAACAGGAGGTATGCTTTGTGGAGGACTTTCAAAGGGAAACTGGCTCTTATACACATTACACTGGAGGAAACCATGAAAGTGCCCATTCGGTAAGATTTGAACCCCAGACTGAACTTCTAGTGTTCATTGACTTTATCGCTCGGTTGTTGTGGTCTGATCTTCGGTCCTATTAAATTGAAATTCATCTATATTTATAAAGGGCCCATCAGAAAAATGCACAGAATTTAACTAGGAAAATTCTGGTCCTTTACTATTGAACTTAATTATAAGTTAATCAAATCATACATATGAGAGGTTAGGCTAGGTGTAATACAGTCTTCCTGTATATGTAGCTGTACAGTTACTTAGATTGCTCAAAGTGTTACAGGGTTACCATTAGTAGCTGGACACATAGAACAATACTGAGCAGTTATTTGAAGAAAGTTAGTCGATGTGTTTGAGGGGACTGCTGCACATTCTGCCATAATGTTTTGAAGAAGGACCTCTAGCTTAACCGATTTCCTGTACTACAGAACATCCCTCAAAGTTCTCCCAATCCATTTTGGGTCACTGTCATGTGTCACTTATATGTGAGATTACTGACTTGTTAAGGGAAATACCATGCTATATATTGTAAAGATAATTCAACTTTGAAACCAATATATAGATATCACCTGTTAAAGTTGGTATGTATTTTTCTGACAGATCCTGTATGTAAAGTTGTACTTTTCATTAGTCCCACCTATTAATCAATTTAAGGGTATTACTGTACAGAATATATATGAAACCGAACTGATAAATTTTCATATCTATTCCTTTCTATTTGCTTTTCATATATATTTTTTAATAGTTTTATTTTTGATGTTGCTTTGCATGATGTCAGTTTAAACATAAGAAAGCAGAGAACAAAAGAAATTCATACTAAAACTAAATTTAAAATTAGTCTGAAGATTAATGATGCTGTAAAACAAAATGAACATAAAAAAACACATGTTACAATATTATTATTTTATTACTTGCAACCACCTCAGTAGAGCTCGTCAGATTTTTAAAATGTGCCCAACTCTGGCAACCATGCTCATAACAATCCTTTAATAGGGCAATGTCGCCATTTTCGTATACATTCTTTAGATTGCTGTATTCCAAGTTCCAACAATTTTTATAGACAAATTGTGATACTTTTTACCTTAATTTTAAAATACGCACTTTGGAATTTGCCAACAATAGGAGAAACTGCAGTCAAAATTCTACAGAAATAAAGGATTTTGTCAAAAGAATTTCTAAAGGAAACAACAAGGAAATGCATTTGATAAATAGCCGATGCTGCTGAAGTTTGCGCTGTGCTGAGTTTCTGAAATTCTTTAATGTCTTTTGGAGGAAACCAAATTGCTTGGGGAAAAGGATAGGGCAAAAAAATTACGGAAAGGTTTAGAGATGAACGAGTTTTATTTTTTTTAATGTAATCCTTATTTAATAATTAAAATTAAATTTTAAATTACTAAAATATGTTTTCTTTTCATAATTTGATAATGTTAGTTAATTTATCATAAATATCAATAATTTGGACATCTGTTTATGAAAAGTTATGAAAACCATCAACTTGCACCCAATGAGTAACTTTTACCTCTTCATGTATTAAATCCAAATTGAGCCAAGGTGGTTGTGTTAATACGAAAGTACTATTAATTTTAAAGGCAGTGCAGTGTATTCTTTTATGTACTGTAATATTTAGTTTGTGCTGAAATTATGTAGTGACAATAATTTGCTTAAGATAGAAATTTTTCAATGTTACAAGTTTACATTTTGGTTAATGTTTTTTTTATGTGATGAAAAACAGCACGTTAAAAATTTTAAAATGAATATTTTGGAATTCTTAAATTTTGCAATAGAACTAAGCATCATTTTGTTATTACTGGATGACCATTCCAGATATAAATAGTTTAATTCTGTATACTAGAAAAAAATCATTTCTGTCTGGTATAAATTAGAATTTTGAAACAGTAGTAGAAAAATCATTAAAAATACTTAATTTTAAAACTCTAATGCAATACAAACAGGTTAGCATGAAATATCTGAGAAATAGATAACTTGATCTATTATTAAATTCATACTTATGATCATCATGTACATACAATCATTCTTATGTAAATAAATGTTACATGATATCTTAGACCTCTGATGTTTAAACTCTGTCTATTATTCTGAGAATTAGATTATTTCACTATAATAAATAAATAAATTTTAATTAAATGTATTTAATTAAAGTGTCAGTGTAATACGTCAATGTGTTTCTTTTCTGTAGCATATACTTTGAACATTTTAATTAAATAATTTTTCCTCTTCAGTTTTTCATCAATAATGTGGGTATATATTTCACTTATGATGAAGAGAAATTAACATTTAAAGAATGAATTATACACTGAACGCATTTTGTAAAAGAAGATATTGGAAAAGGAAATTATTGCAATTCATAGAACTATAAAAACAAATAAAACGAGATAATTAGTATGGTATTGTTCTTATTTGTTAAGAATGGATATTAAATTATGGACAATAGAATGGACTTCTAAATGTGAAGCACTTATATGAACAATAATAATAATTCATAACATTCTGATCTTGATTTTAGTACTTAATGTAAATACAAAGCATTATTGGCAGCTTAGTTCGACTCATATTAAATAGTTACAGCGTGATCTCAAGTCCAATGTATTTATTACAAGATAATGATATATACTTTGGATTTTAATTTAAAACTCTTTTCACGTATGTTTAAATGACCTAATTTTAACTGATACTCTTCTGTTATTGGGACAGGATTCAGAGATGTATGTATGCATCTACAAGTGGTTTTATTTTCAGCTCAGGTTAGTATGGCAAAGCACAATAGGGCTATCTGCCTATGGGGCGGGCTGCCTTTGTGGAGGATTTTCTACAGGAAACTGGCTGGTATACATTTTACAAATGGTTAAAACCACGAAAACGCCCATGAACTCAGCTCATTTGCCTGGATTCGAACTCAGTGTTCAAAGATTTTATCGCTCGGCCACTGGCGGGCCGAGCGATAAAATCTTTGCGTATGCATATGTATATGTGTGTATACACACATATACATGAATACATACATGCATACATACATACATACGTTTCTGAATTTGATAATACACTGGTGAAATAAATTAAGAGAATTTGCATATTTTATAGAATTGCATGAAAAGAACTCAACTGAAGGAAACATCACTGCTTCTAGATAAAAAATGCAAATCTTGTACGGCAAATACGTAAGCGTATAGGTGTGTCATTCGAAGCCAGCAGGAAAACAAACTGTATAAGAGCGTGGAGGGTAAGACGAATACCGTTCTCTAGCACAGCTTGGCGAATTTCTTGGTGTTATCTTTCAGCAATCGGTTAAATTCACATCGGAACAGTAAAAATGAGTAACCACCAAAGTTTAGATGATGGAATGAGGTGGCGAATTGTGGGGAGGCTAGACGCAGGCCAATTGAAAGTCCAGATATAGAGAGAGTTTAATTTAACTCCCAGCGTCGTGTATAACCTATGGAAACAGTTCCAGGATACTGGATCCATTGAGAGAAAGCCTGGACAAGGTCGTTTAAGAGACACGACGGCCAGAGAAGATCGCTGTCTGTCCATTTTCGCGAGGCGTAACAGTAGGGTTACAGCTTCCCAGCTCTCTCAGGACCTATACGCAACCACAGAAAGTCTTATAACAAGGGTGACTGTTTCCAAAAGACTGCATGAGAGAGGGTTGTTTGCTAGAAGATCGGCTGTTTGCGTCCCGCTCACGTCTACGGACAGAAGAGTCCGATTAGCATGGTGCAGGCAGCATAGTGATTGGAGTACGGAGCAATGGGCGACAGTTCTGTTCATCGATGATCCCCGTTTTAGCCTAAACACCGATTCTCGCCGTATTTTCATATGCAGATAGGCTACAAGATTGATTTCGAAGACATTGGAGGGAACCGCTACCTACCCCCCCCCCAATGTCTTCGAAATCAACAATTATGGAGGTGACTCTGTAATGGGCAGGCATCATATTGGATGGCCGCACACCTCTTTTACAGAGGCTCTATGACTGATGTGAGGTATAGGGATGAGGTCTTGGTGCCCTATGTTCACCTTTTCCGGGAAGCAGTGGGCCCCGAGTTCATCTTACAGGACGATAACGCGAGGCCACATAGAGTTTTTCTGGTCAACGAATTTCTCGAGAGGGAGGATATTCGCCAGATGGATTGGCCAGCCAAGTCTCCAGACCTCAGCTGTATACAGCATGTCTTGAACGCTCTGGTTAGGGCAATTGCAACTCGCAACCGCCTCCGAAAACCATTCAGGAACTGAAAACAGCGTTGCTGAATAAGTGGGACCAATTGCCACATGCACATGTACTGCCACATGCACTGCCTTATTTCCAATATGACATCACGCTGCGAGGACTGTATGGCTATAAAGGGACTGTATGCATTAATTACTAAGACAAATTAGCATTTTTAAGCAAGAAAAGATAAATTTACTTGGTTTGATTACCGCAGGTACATTTTATATATTAGACAATTTAATCTTCATCACTTAAAAGTTTCTGATTATCAATGTGCAGAATAATTTGTAAACCCCATTTTGCAAGCATCTTCCAGCCATCAGTAACTTCCATCTCACTAGATATAATTTGTATTGGAACAGTAGAGTACTCCTTAATATTCCGAAACAAACATTAAATCGTTATATACAGATATATATGCATATATATAAACACTTTTCATTCCGAAAACCTAAATGTACATTCAAAGAACGCCCTTCGTAACGCCGAACAGCAGAATGTAAACATACGTCAAAAATGTGACATCACTTGTGGGCGGAGTTAATGCTGACCTTCATCTGGACTGCCATTGGCCAAATTCAAGCCGTTGTCCTAGCAGTGTACATTTTGCTTATATGCCTCCCGTTCTATTGGGCCGATTGACGAAATTCGAATTGCGTTTTTCATATCTCTAAAGCTTGACTCAGAATATGTATTAGATTTATATATAGCATTGTTCTAATGTAGGTATTTTGACACAAAATTGGATTTTTCTTGAAATGATATGCCAATTTTTTTCCATATTTCAGTTCTACGACTCAAGTTATGCCAAACAGCCAAGGTTTGTAATCGCACGAGTAGTTTTTAAAAAATTAGCTTTCAAAATTTTAGCTCCTCAATGCTAATTGAATTTGGTATATATTTATTAATCTGTCTTTTTTATCAAACTTATTTGATTCTTCCCTTTACATCTCAAAATTTAGGTTCATTCCAAATAAAATTCGCAGATATTTTCCGATTTATTCTCAAAATTTGTATATTTAGTAATTTTTTAAAAAATTTCGAAAAACATTTTGAATTATAATCTATTAAATTTTTACCATCTTTTTAAAGTAGATGCATTTCTTCAAAAAATTAGAGTTTTATTCATAATTTCCTATGATATATGTGAATTTACATATTGGCACGTTTTGAAATTTGGCATATTTGTTATAAGCGATAATAATGCCAATTGTAATTTACGCACTTGGTTAAAATTATTAGTACAAAGGGGCTTTGTCCCTGAAGGACTATTGTTTTCGTTTTGCGATTTTGCGTTGAATCACTGAATGTTCGTTTCACTCTTGACACTGTTGCCACCAAATATTATCTCTCCCTGTATTATATTTGAAGAAATTAAATAATGAAGAATCTGCGTAAGTGTTAAGTATATTTCTCTCATTGTGATAAAACAACAGTACTTAGAGCCATCCAATTTTGAACGACGTAATCCTACTGCGAATATGGTCATCTGGAAGCCCAAATTTGAAGTTTTGGAATTTGTTTTATGATCGATTTCTTATTTTGTAAAACTTTAACGAATTTTTGATTAACAAACTCAAGGATTTCAAAGCGAGCAATGGCAACGTTGTACAGAAAAAAACGTTTTTATCTATCCATTTTAAACGTTAATATCTGGGCATAATTTGAGTGGTAGAATCTGAATATGGGAAAAATACCGGCATGTCATTTCAGAAAAAATCCGATTTTTCATCAAAATACTTATATTAGAGCAATGCTATATATAAATCTAATATATATCCTAAGTCACGCTTTCGAGACATTTAAAACGCAATGTGAATTTGGTAAATCGTCCCAATAGAATGGGAGATATAGAACGGTCGCATTTTCTTCAGCAGTGTACCTTATTCGTCTTCCTTGGAGCGCTGTAGATTAAATAGGAGAGTTTTAGTAGGAAGAGAGGGCTTTTTGTTCTTTTTGCATTAGTTTTGGAATTACTTCGAGATGGATGAAGAGTTAGCAGAAATGAAGAAGAAGAAAAAAATAATTATTTCGTCAAAAAGAGTTTTTTCAATTTTTAGGCATCCCTTTTTGTTTTGATGAGGAGAAAAGGATGATAAGGAGCAATGTAATGTGAACGAGAAGCTGGAAAGACTGATTCTAACAGTTTTCCTCTCGGAGTTAAGCAACGTGAAGAAGAAAAAGAAAAAAAAGAAAGAATTACGGGTGATAACTGATAGAGAGGTGTGTTATAGTGAAAGACCAAAAGCAGAGTTGTGCTGTGATGATTTTCCAGATATGAGAGATGAACGGAAAAATTACGCTAGTTGTATTGGCCTCTTGTGAGCGGATTACATAGAGTAGGATGAAAGAGGAAGTGTCGAACGTGTAAATCGTTTGGACGGAAATTGCGGTGTTCTTGTCAAGACGTGGTTATCGAAAACATGTAGCGAATTTATGATTCCAAAAGGGATAACCAACGTAATTCTGTCTTCGGAACTGTTCTTTAAACCTCTAACCGGCAAGGCCGTATATATACGGCCTAGAATATTTTTTGTGATATCTGTACGAACGTATATATACGTGCATATTAAAACATGTCAAAGAAATTAAGGCAGTATATTAAAAGTACATAAATACAGGTATAAAATGCCAGGACATTTTTTACATTAAATCAAGAAAATAAATTTTTCTGGTAAAGGCCGGTGAGAGGGTTAATGAGGGAAGGAAGTAGAAACGTGCGTCCAGATTCCAGATTTAGCCATTCCGAAAAATGGCTTTGGGCAGTGACTGATGATGCTTACTTTTCCCGGCATTGTGATACTGTTTTTCTATTTTTTATAAGCAGATTGTTCGGAACTGATATTTAGCGTGATGAAATAAACGGCTTCACTTTACGAACAACATTGAACTGTGTTATGTACTGTAAGTGACTATATTCAAGACAGATTTCAAGAATTCATTTCCAGTCTGACTCTCGGAAAATTATCTTTCAGCATTTCGTAAGTTTGGTTTAATTTCCGAATTCCCGTGGTCTGCACATATATGTATTCTTCACCTGCTCCTAGCATATAGTGATGGTCATGTAAAAATAAGTCATTTTTTTTACTGTGAATTTAATATGTAATGTGGTACTAATTTAATATGTAATGTGGTACTAATTTAATATGTAATGTGGATTTTATGTTTAAAATGTGTTAATCGGTACATTAGTCCCCAAATTAGGATACGTTGTATTTCTACGTTTATTTTGGCCTTAATATGTTATTTTGCTACTTAAGAAAGCACATAAAAAACGAATACGTAACTTATCAGCTAAGATTATGAATTTATTTAGGATTATGGTTTCTGCTCACGAGAGTACAGAAAAAGGATAATAAATTGGGCATGTTAAATGAACTGCGGTTGGATTTGTACTTAATTGTCAAAATGTTCATTAGGAAGTAAGATCAAAATTTTGTTTTAATTTGTCAAATTTTTGTATGTGATTATTTCACATTCCAAAGTTTTCTGTTCAACAGAATGATAACTTTATGGAGTTTTCCGTTCTTTGGTGGCATACATTAATACATTCACGCATACATATAATAAAGAGATAATAGTATCTTCACATAGTGGTAAACTTACTAACCGGAAATTAAATATATATATTTATAATTCAAAAGCAGTTCAGTCCTAACTGAAAAAAAGTAAATTAATATAAGAAAACAAAATTCATGCACATTAAGAAATAGTAGAAAATATGTCTATTACTTCCTTGTATGAAGTAAAGGAAGTATTGTAATCACGAAAAATTCCGGGTATCATATTTCAACGAAAATATCCATTTTAATCGCTATCGAATGCAATTCAACAATGTTTTTGCGTGACATCTGTACGTAAGGACAGAATAAAGGACTCTTTTTCAAAAAAGGAATTATAAAACTGATTTAAAATCGATTCAGAAGAGAATTTTTTCGTGACGTCTGTACGTACGTACGTATGTATCTCGCATAACGCAAAAACGAGTAGCTTCAGAAAGTTGAAATTTTGTATGTAGGACTGCTATAACATGCAGTTGTGCACCTCGAATTTAGGCTGCAATCGGCGGCACCAAAAGTGTATAAATGTGATATATATCCACTTTGTTATTAGCTGAATTTTGGCTTTAGCAATGTTTGAATTATGTTGTTCTTATCTTTCGGTTAAGGCTTCTACGCATTTAGTTAATCTGTATGCAATATTTGTAGAATTATCAACAATTTAAAAGGGCTGAGCCTAATTTTTTTTCCATAGCAGCTATATTTGGTTACATTTGAAACTTAGCAAAATAGTGAATTAATTCTTTCTGCACGTTCAGTGTCGTTTTGCAGTGTGGGCCAAAAGAAAACTTTTAGTTTTGTCCACCGAAACATCTGCCTTTTTGCCTGCTGATCGAATTGCTTGTTTCTGCTTAGAAACTAATTTTAATTGTAAAATTGATTTAATTATATTTGGTGTTATTTTTTTTTCTATATCTTTCAATTTTTAATTAAAATATTTTGCGTTTTTATATATTTTTGCCTTGCCGCGAAGTGAGAACTGAATTAATTTAATGAGAAATATATCTCTAATGAAATTCGAGGAAATAAGTTTAAATGAAATGCAGGGGGAAATGTGCATAATTTAATATTCCGCAGAAGGAAATCATGCGGTGTACACACCAGCTTTTTTTATTATACAATCTCACTCTTTTGGGAAGTATACACTAAAACTAGACTGTGAAATGGAGCCAAGCAATTTATCGCTATGTCCAGTAAACAAACTGAAACAATCTTTTTATTAAGAACTCAATTATTTGAACAGAAGGCACTTCTTGTGCTTACAAAACCAGCCAGAATTTATGGAGTAATTCAGAAATAACGAATTTCAAATTAAAACTACGTCGTAAATTAGCCAAAGGCTACACAGAAATGATTCATGCGCAAGTTGATCAAATTTATACTGGCATGACAAGCACTATTTGCAAGAATAAAGCAATATCAAAGCTATCGTAGAATTTCAACTAGTATTTAAATTAGTAACGTGGCCTTCAGCTGAAAGAATAGGAAAATTTGACCGAGCACTGTTAATGTAGTATTGTTAAATGTAAATTTCAAAATAAAAGTATTTTTTTCTTTTAGTTTAAAAAATAGTTTACGGGGAAATATATAAATAAAAATCATAACTTTCATTTGCAATTGTCCCTTAAGTTTTAAATTGAATTTGTATATTTCCCTTTTTCATTATTTACATAACAAGGATGATTCAAATAATTTGAAAATTGACACCGAAATTACGTATCGAAACTTTTAATAGCCAGTGAGTTTTTCCTAATTAAGCCTCCATTTTGGAGTAAGTAAGACTGCGCTTCCTCTTGCTAACTAGCTTGCCGCTTCTGTTACCTTAAAAATTATTTCTGAAATTTGTAACGGTGTCAACGAAAGTCATTTATCAACTAGAAATAAAAGGAATACTTTTGATCTGGGCACATCTGCAAATATGTCTTTATGCATTTACAACGCATTTACGTGACGCAAACATTTCTGCAATGTTCCAACAATTCGACAAAGTTCGAACTTGTGCGAGAAAACCTCAATGAATTTCGAATCCTGTCGACCCACCGAAATAGTTTAGAAAAGGAAAGTCCAAGGAACGTTTTAAAATTGATTTGAAATGTTGAAATATTAATAGGACTCTAAAAATTGCATTTATTTTCAAAATTGTTATACTTAAAATTTATACATTTCGATTATTTAAAAAATTACTTAGAATAAAAATTTCATGATTTATATTTCTCAAATTATATTTATTTCCATTTCCTAATGCTTTAATGCCTCTTCCTCAAAAATAAGCATTTTTCTCCTTGAATATGCAAGGTAAAAAATATGTAAATCAAAATACTAACTTTAATTATTAAAAGAAGAAATGCATAGTTTATAAGGTACCAGAAGCGAGCGCCTGCATGCCTTCGTGGTATAACGGTTAGCACACTCGGCGTTTATCGAGAGGTCCAGGTTCGAGTCCCGGCGAAGGCATCCCTCAATTTTCTCCTTTCCTGCTTTAATCTACAAATTTTTAAATGAAGATTTGATTGTAGCGTTTCAGGCCGCAAAATTCATCTCATCTAGTTTTTGTTTTACATATTAAAAGACATCTGAAATTACTCATCAAAACTGCCTTCATTTTCTTTATATTGATTACGGGGATGTGACTTTTTTAACCCAATGGAAAACCTAGATTCAATAGTAACAAATCATTCCTGAATTTGATTCCCTTTTAATTTGGTTCTTTTCTTTCTTCCCAGAGGTTTTCAATTCAAAATTTATTGGGTATATTCCCTAAAGGCAGGAGATGAGGAGATGGGAAAACTCTAACCAATATTTACAATCTGGCCAAAATACCAGATATCAAAAAGGTTATAGATTTTTGTGCACTCCGACCCGAGGATTCTCACTATATGTATTACTTCTTGTATCTTCTCTTTAGGAAGCGCAAATGCGATGATAGCATACTCCAAAGGCCTCCCTAAGTATACTTCTACCATACATTTTTAGAGGTCAGCTATGGTAATGAACAAACTAAAAATTTTACCAGCCGCATACTTGTCGTCATAGTTTTAGCATATTATGTTACCAAGCACACACATACACACACAATACATAAAAGTATTTTTAATTTTATTATTGTAGGGTGATGTAAAATTTGTTCTCTGATTTAAGACATAATTTTTAATTCGTAGGTTACTATTATTCATTTCACTGAATATTTGAATTTTAGCGCATTTATACTAATATTTAAAGGTGCTTAATAAAGAATATTTCAACTATTTTCAAATTTAATAAATTTCTTATAACCATATCATACTAACAATGTTTAAAACAGTGGAAATATAAAGCGCTTTGTAATACAAGAAAATAAATATCTTAATACACTTGATGAATACGTAAAACAAAGATTTTAGACTTTATGTTGAATATGAAAGAATCCACATGGATGACTATGAAAGAATAATAAATATGAAAGTATACTGAATATGAAAGAATGAGCAACAATTTTCATGAAAGAATCGCAGGAGGAGGATTCTAAAGCAAATGGAACGATATTTAAGGCCAAGAATTTCAAGAATATTTATAAATTTTATGCTCGGCTTCAAAACTTTAGGATAATTCTTTTATGACACGTCAGGAAATTTTGAATGATTTTAAGATTGCATCGAGTATTTTAAGATACATTTTGTACAGTAATACTTACATTTATTTTTAAAGGGTTTTCTCTATAAACACTAAGCCTTTTTCTATTTAAAAGAAAATAATATGCCAGATAAAAAACAGATAAAGCAAAGTACTAACTTTAATCTGCTGAATTTTTTTTAATTCGATAGTTTTTTCTTTCAATCCTAAAATAGTAGCTGCTTGTAATAAATGTCTCTAAACTCATTTCAAAATTCCCTTCCCTCAATCTTCCTCCTTTTTCCTTAAATACCACTAATGACTCAAGTATTTACATAACACTTCAGCCAAGAATAATTTAAAATTTTTCTAGCTGAAACTCAAATAATCGAATCTTTATTTTGAAAATTGCACATCATTTCAGTCGATCGCAAAACGTGCTGACCGCTGTTATTCTTTCTTTCTTCAAATAGTTCCAAAAACCTAGAAGTACCAAAGTCACTATTCAAGCAAAGCCGTGATTTCTGCACCAAATTATCTGTGGTTGCACTCAAAATATCATGTCGACAGCAAAAATTCAAGCTGATTGCGTCTAGGATTTTATGAACTGATGGTCCTTATTAACACCTACATCGAGCTCTGAATTAGACTTTCAGTTAAAGGAGATTAATTTATATATTTTTTATATTTTTTCTTTTTCACTTTTTTATTTTGCAAGTTTATTCTACTGATGTATTCTTATTTTAATTTTGATATATTTAGATATAGTGTTTAAAATCTTAACCATCTTTGCAATTATTAATATTGTTGTGGAATTTTCTTGTTTTGATTCCAATTTTATTTTAACTTTAGATGCTTTACATTTAATTAGGTATATATATATATACATATATCTTTAAGGAGTTTAAAATGTACTAAATGCACTTTTTGTAAATGTACAAATTCCCTGCGTTTAGTATAATTTTTCTCCTAGAAGTGAACATTTTTTTAATTACAATTTAGTAATTGGCGTTAATTTGCGTTTTGCTAGTTTATAATGTAACGCAGAGAAATTAGGATGAACCTTCAAAATATTTAATACGGAATTTTTTTCTTTTTCTATTTAACAAATAAAAAAAACATTATCTCGTTCATAAAAAGCTAATTTAAATTTTAAATTATGAAAATTCCATTGTAGACAAATAAAAGATTAATTATTGATGCGAAATAATTTGCAATGTCATTGAAATTCAGAAAGCATATGTAAATTAAAAACAAGCATCTAAATACATGAAAAAATATTTAATATTAAATAACTTAATAATAAAATCTTTAAAGAATTTTTAAGACTAAATTAAGTTGCATAAAGTGAATAATTGTTGAGCAGGCAAAACACAAATCGTTTGAAGGGGAAGTTGCCTGTAAACCTAACTCTTCAATTACTCAGTTCGAGTTTCTTCAAACAAATAGGCATGGGTAAAGAATTATACAAAATCAAAAGTAAAACCAATAGAAGTGAATTGTCTAAAACAGAAATTTAACTTTAAAAAAAATTTCTAGAAATTTCGTAAGTAAATCCACTTACGAAACAAATTATTAATTAAAAGTACATTGCTAATGTAATTAAGAGTATAAATCTAAAGTAATTTAGAAACC
>KK115202.1:870398-905439 GCA_000611955.2 Stegodyphus mimosarum | reverse complement strand
TATACCATCTAAACATTATATAAATTTGAAAAATAATAATATAAACTAAAATAAAAAATAATACAACAAAGGCAAGTGAATAGTAAGGTTCAATTTAACTTAACTTGTATATTTAAGTTTTACCAAAGAAACGTGAATTTAATTTTTTCCTTCACGCATTTGTCATCATACTTTGTACACTATTACAGTTCGTACTGACTCAAAGAATAATTCCACAGATCACTAAGAGAATATAAGCGCGATGTGAAAAGGATTACTGTCCTAGAGGAAAGTACATTACACGAGCAGTGGGATGGCATACGCCTTTTGTGCTAATAATCCATTCTCAAGGATGAGAGTGAATGCGCCTGCTGCATTATATGGCGATATAACGTTTCAGTTTTCGGCACGAGACTTTTAATGCAAAATTAGAAGAACAACAGCATTATATTTGGAGCAGATTTTAGACAAAACTCTATAGATTCTAGAGCAAACAGGTACAACTCCTAAAATCTCTTTGAGTTAAGTAGTTCTACCTACTTTTCCTAAAAAACCATCACTTTGTGTTAAATAGTTATATCTTTTTGCGCTCTTTTACTAAAGTCTCTTTGAGGCAAATCTACTTTATTCCAAAAGATTATTATCCTCACACTGAAGGATCAGCTATAGGCGACCCCTCAGTCTTACACGTGCTGATATTTACATGCACCATTCTGAGGTAAATTATTTGAGAAAATATCTTTTCATCTTTGGATTCGCTACGTAAATGAAACTTTTGCACTTTCTGATAATAGTAAAGAAGATTTATTCCAGATTTTATCTGTTATAAATTCGACTGATCCATGCATTCAGTTTAGTTTCAAAACTGAATCCGGCAAAACCCTTCCGTCACTTGATATTTTTATAATTCGCAATGAATCCGATTTCATCATTTGTGTTTACTGTAAACACTTTTATTTGTTTGCTTCTCTATGCAAAGTCATGCCACATGGATAAGCAAAAAATTGCTTCTTTTTGCTACTATGTACTTCGAGGTATCAAAGTTTGTTTCTCAGAAGCTTTGCTTGTCTAATGAACTTCCATTTCTTATTTCCCACTGGCAGAGAATTTTATTCCATGATCATTGATAAAGCCTTTAAAAATTGTAATCAAAGAAGACATTACGCTGTTAATATTAATATTAATAACCTTGCCAGTCTTCCATTTCATCCTTCTGTCAATTACAAAATTGCACGAATTCTACAGAAGTTCAATTTTGAAGTCATTTTCTCCCTTATGAAAAAGCTATTGTTCGATTATTAAAGATTCCATTTCTGAGTTTAATTCTTGTGGAATTTATAGCATATCTTGTCAGTGTAGTCTGAGATACGTCGGCTAAACTAAAAGAGATTAAAATTGTCACATCAAAGAACGCGAAACTTATATCGGAAAAGGCCAAATTTGCAAGTCTTCGATAGCTAATCATAATTAGAAATTTAATGAAAATTTAGGATTTTAGGTCCGCAAAAATTATCCATAAAGTTTCTTCAGTTAGTGAAGTACATGTCCGTGAAGATTTTCACATTCATAAAGGTTTTTCTCTTTTACTTAATGACCTTAACTCCAATCCACTCATTAATAACGCTTTTAAAGCTCTATTAACTTAATTTTTAAATTTATTTTATTATTTCTGCTGACAGATGGCACCATCGTCTCTTTCGCTTTACTCCGTTTTGAAATAAATACAAATTTGGTTTTCGCCTCGTTTCTGATTTTCCAAGGATAATAGGAATCAAAATTACTTCCTTGGGTGCAACAACGCTAATACGGCGTTTGCTGCAAGATCAACTAACTAACGTTAATCATTCAATAGAAAAGCTGCACGATCAATTATTACGCAACATAGAGAATTGATGTACACTGCCAAAAAAAAATGTGACAATTCTATACCTCCCGTTCTACTGGGCAGATTGACGAAATTCAACTTGCATTTTTCATGTCTTAGAATATTGTCAACTTGCGACTTAGAATATGTTTTAGATCTATATATAGCATTTTTCTAATATAGATATTTTGACATAAAATCGGACCTTTTCTGGAAGGACATCGCAATTGTTTTCCATATTTCGATTCTACGACTCAAATTATGCCAAATTGTAAAGTTTTTTAAAAATCGCACGAGTAGTTTTTAAAAATTTAGCTCTCAAAATTTTAGCTCTTCAATGATAATTGAATTTGTTTTATATTTATTGGTTAATATCTCTTTTTTTATTAAACTTATTTGATTCTTCATTTCACATTTCGAAATTTAGGTTCATTCTAAATAAAATTCGCCCATTTTTTATGATTTGTTTTAAAATTTGTATTTTTAAATAATGTTTATAAATATTTTGAAAAAAAATGTTATAATCCATAAAAGTTTTACCATCATCTTAACGTAGATGTATTTCTAAGCATCTGCACAAAATTAGAGTTTTTTATTCAAAATTTCCTAAAATACACCGGAATTTACATATTGGCGTGTTTTGAAATTTGGCATATTTTTATAACGATAATAACGCCAAATATGGTTCACGCACTTTGTTAAAATTATTTGAAAGTACGAAAGAACAATGAAAAAACGGAACGGAAAACGGGTTGCTATAAATTAAGAAGTTCGCCAAGTGAATTATTTTTGGCGTAAACTGAAAAAAATACGCCAAGATAGATTTTTAAATTTCTCAATAAAAATTACAAAACTTAATATTTAGGCGTAATTTGAGTCGTAGAATCGAAATATGGGGAAACAAATTGGCATGTCATTTCAGAAAAAGCCCGACGTTTTGTCAAAGCACTTCAATTAATGCTATACATAAATCTAATATATATCCTAAGTCGAGCTTCTGAGACATGATAAACGCAATTTGAATTTCGTCAATCGGCCTTATAGAGTGGGAGATATAAAACTGTCCCTTTTTTTATTTATTTATTTACAGGATACCCAGTGTACATCGATGACTTCTCCGGGATTCGAGCCCAGACCTTCGGTACTGCTTTGGGCTTCCCTAACAACTACATTGTCTGGGCGGCCATATATTAATGTACAATGGTAAAATAATTCTGTTCAGTGGATAATTCACAAAAAACGGCTTTTTAATTTTTAACTTAATAATAATAATAACAATGAAAACAAAAATAATAATAACAATGAAAACAACAATAATAATAACAATGAAAACAACAATAATACACTCACGTTTGTGAAAATTGCAACACCAAGAACGAATCGTCATAATTGAATGCAATTTAATACACAGTTGAGTGGTAGTGGTACAAATAAATGATTAAATGTTCAAAGCAAACAAACAAGAACAAGAGATCAGAATCAGTATTTTGTGTAGCCACCACGCGCCGCAATAAGTGCTGCTACACGACGTGGCATGGAGTCAAACAAAGTTTGAATGTCTGACTGAGGAAGAGCATTCCATATCGTTTGTACGCGTACCCAAAGTTCGTCTGCAGACGCAACAGGACGAGGATCACGAGCAAGACGCCGACCAATGACATCCCACACATGTTCAATTGGCGACATATCCGGGGAACACGCAGGCCAAGGAAGAAGCTGTACCTGCTGCGCTGCAAAGAAGGATTTAACAATCCGAGCAGTATGAGGGCGGGCATTGTCCTGTTGAAATACAGCGCCTGGCAAGCTTTGAAGGAAGGGAACAGCTTCGGGCTGTAGAACTTCACGGATATACCGGTTGCTGTTCAGATTGCCCACAATTCGTAGCAATTGAGATCGTCTATGATATGCTATGGCGCCCCAGACCATAACTCCGGGTGTTCGTCCACTGTGGCGTTCGATAATGCACTCCGGAAGGTGGCGTTCACCGGCATAGCGTCTGACACGAATGCGGCCATCATGGTACCACAAATTAAAGCGGGATTCGTCAGAAAACACGACATGCTGCCAATCAGCACGCCAGTCTCTATGCTGATTGGCCCATTGTAGCCGCAGGCGGCGATGGTCGTGCGTTAGGGGGATCCTGTATAAAGGAGTCCGTGCGCGCAGTCCACACTGCAGCAGACGTCTACGAATTGATGAAGCACACAATGAAACACCTGTAGCTATTGACCACAGTGCTGCCAATTGTCTAGAGGAAGCTGTACGGTCCGTCCGCGCCATGCGGACCAGGTGTCTATCATCGCGAGCTGACGTCACATTTCGGGGTCCACTCCCGGATTTCCGAGTTGTCCGACACTCGTCCGTCCACTGCTTCCAAACGCGCATCACTGTGCTGCTGTTACGCTGCACACGAGAGGCTACTGCACGATACGACAATCCAGCTTCACGAAGGCCGATGATTCTCCCTCGTTCAAACTCTGTAAGTTGTTCAAATCTCGCTCTCTTTCGTCGACGAGGCATAAGTACAGATTGAGTTAACGTTTACCACTAGCAGATAACCACCGATAACCATACACGCCTCGCTACAGCCGTCTATTTATTCGGATCCATCAGCCGTTCAGAGGGCGCTGCTCAGCATACGCATGCGCTACGGATTTGCAATTCTAATCATTTGCATATCATGCGCTACTTTGCATTTCCTGAAAATTTCAGCTCACTCGCGTAAGTCCTTCATGGTGTTGCAATTTTCACAAACGTGAGTGTAATAATAATAAAAACAACAACAATAATAATAAAAAAAAACAACAATAATAATAACAATAAAACAACAACAATAATAACAACAATAAAAACAACAATAAAACAACAATAATAATAACAATAAAAACAACAATAATAACAACAATAATAACAATAAGAGTTTAGATTTTAACGATTGCCTAAAAGGATATTTTAAGCTTTTTTACTTAAGCTCCTAGTCTAGCAGTCTGCTGTTGCATCACTCTTTCAAGCTTTATTATTAAGCGCTATTATCTTCGCCCTTACGCCATATACAATTGAACAACAAAATTACAAAATTTTTTAACAGCAGCATAGCAGCGTATGTTTAGAATTTCCGATGCAGTGTTAAGTGTTTGCAAAATGTTTTTCTATTTTTTTTCTGTCTTTTCTAAATTCATCATACTTCTGCTCAGCTTTCCTAGTTAGATGGCTTGTAAAACTTTTTTTTAGTCTTTTTATTATTAATGTTTTGTGTACTTGCTTTATTTATTAAATATCCCGTTCTTTGCATTTATGGCACATAAAATTCAATTCAAGAGCAAAATGACAAAATATTTATATACCACATGTCTTTAGAATTTCCGACAGACTATCTCGCGCTGGAGAGAAAAATATTTAATTTCGTACGGTGTTGCTAATGCTTGCTTTCAGATCGTTGAGTTAATTAATCAAAAACTCATTAAATGTTTACAAAATATGAAATATAAATTCGAAATTAAAATTCGGGTTTCCGTGTCCGCATGTTCGGGTGGAGGACAACGTTATTCAGAATTTAATGGCTTTAGATACTATCACATATTCACAATGCGAGCAACATACATTCATACATACATGCAGATTTTTTATTACTTAATTTCTTTAAAAATAATATGGAGCGATAGTATTTGGTAGCAACAATTTGAAAAGTGATTGGCCGTTTACAGTGGACGACGCAAAATGCCGTTTCAAGACCAATAGCCCATTCGTGCTTACGCTCTTTCGGACTAATAATGTGCGTTTGTTTGCTTTCGCCGCAAAGATATGTGAATGAAGATTACTAAATGAGCTAATGTAACTTGAAATGCTTTAAGCAACTATAAATTCCCCATTTTTTATTTCTTTCATTCACGTGGTTTATAGCAGCTTTTAATTACATCGCCTTTATGCTTTACCCGATATTTGAAAACAGGCATGTATGGTTTTAAGTAAAATGTGTAGTTGTCTCCTGATATGTTTTAGAAAACCAGGCTAGGCTTTGCAAATTTAAGTTTCCTTTACTCAGCGAAAGGTTTGTAAAGAATCTTAGAAAAGTATGCTTTCACAGTGTATAAAAGGTAGATGGTGTTTAAAAAAGCAGAAATGCTTTCCATACCACGTTTTTTATTCAAGATAATCTTGCTTGGTTGACAATTTTTATTTCTCTTAACAATGCTTGTCGAGTTGCAGTTTTTTATTTTGAATAAAAACATTTCTTTTACTCTTTCTCCCTTACTGCTAAAACACATATTTTTATAAAAATATTATCTTGGGTTTTTGCATGTTATATTTTTCACATATTGCACAGTTTTCTAGCTTTTTTTGACCTCGTGCATAGCAAACAAAATACGTCAACTTCTAGTTGCTTACAAAACTTTAATAAATTAAAAAAAATGGTGTTTGTAAAGTACATGCAAAAGGAGGTACTCCTTCACACCGGTGTGAAAAATCTAAAGAGAGAATAATGTTTATTCATAATGACTTCAGAATTAAAAAAAATGTGGATTACATGAAAGAATAGAATTTAATTGCTAATATTATACAAGGAACGTTTTTATGCTTGCTCAATCAAAATAAAATTTATATTGTAAAATAAGTTAATGTTACGGCATCTATATCTAACCTCATACATTAAAGATTAAGTACATTTCTATAGATTTTATATGATTGATTGAAGTTGAAAAAATTTTAGTTCAATGTAAAAGCAAGCATTTTAGAAATGCATATGTATAATACAGTATACATTTTTGCTTTTAACCGCTTCATTGTCCTGCGAAACTCAAATATGTGTTTCTTTTTTTTCCCACCAAAAATAAACATTCTGTATCCGAAACTGGCCTTAGATATGGTTCCTTCCTCCTTTCACCAGCTGTCAAGACCTCAGTCACCTCTCCTTACCCAGGAGAGAAAGTTCTTTTGTGTTTTGTTTTGTTCTTATCTAAAAATGAACAAGGACGCTATCCTAAAAGCATGCTTATAAATGAGAAATAGTTCCACTGCAATACCAGCTGAAGAGAGCAGGAAGTGCATTCCTCTTTCCTGTCTTTCTAAGTCAACTTACCTTTGTGCAATCTTAAAACAGCTTCGCTGTGGAGAGATAGTGACGTTTAAATTATCAGTCATCTCTTTTCATTTTCCCTGCATTCGAAGTCGGGAGGTAGGAAAACGGGAATTGAAGACTCTCTCTCGGGGGAGTAACGATCACGGCCACATTTAATCCCGAAAAGTGTATGACGTTTCTAACGCATAACAGCAACTTTCAAATCAACAAGTCTCTCTCGGGGAAACGATGAAGTGGTTAATAAATACATTACGACATAGGAAAAAAAGTTTGTGCTTTGGCAAAGAAGAAACAAAATCTATTGATACCTGTCAAATAAAGTCGTAAAAATATTTATAAGTAAGTGTATAGTAGAATACCGCCTAGCGGCAAAGTGGCTAGCGTGTCGCACAGATACACCACAGGTCTGGGGTGCAATCTCAAGGCTGGGAAAGGCTGACTCAGGCATTCATTCTTTAAGTGGATCGATAAAATAAGCATCAAGTTCGCTTGAGGACTAAAGCTTGTCGCAGGGGCTGCTGCGACAAGCTGACTAGAAGTGTCTGTCCTTGACAGCAACACGTGACTGGCACTAAGGGCACTAAGCCCCCGGTACTGGTGACCGAGTGGGTAAGGCGTGGGATACTGGAACTTCATCTCAGGCAAACAGGCTGGCTGCATGGTTAGTTTCGTGGTTTCCCTTATGTTAAGCATGAATGCAGCTAGTTTCTTTAGAAAGTCTTCCACGAACATCTCTCCGTTGGGGGCAGATATCCGTCGCGTGCTTTGCAAAATTTTACTGAATTCTTAAGATACTAATATAACAAAAAATTGATCATTACTCTTGGTACTTTGACCATGAAGTTCAATTAAATTAGGTTTTCCCTTAAGATTAATTAATTAGGTTGTACACTGCCAAAAAAAGAAGAAAATGACAGTTCTATATCTCCCGTTCTACTGGGCTGATTGACGAAATTCAAATTGCGTTTTTCATGTCTCGAAAGCGCGACTTGGGGTAAATATTAGATTTATATAGAGCATTGTTTTAATATAGGTATTTTGTCACAAAATCGGACTTTTTCTGAAATGACTTCCCAATTTTTTTTCCATATTTCGATTTTACGAATCAAATTATGCTAAATATTAAATTTTGTAAAATTTGGGGCGAAATTTACGGAGAAATTTAAAAATTTATATTGGCGCAATATTTTCAGTTTACACCAAGAATAATTTACTTAGCGAACTTCTTAACTTATAGCAACCAATTTTGCTTTCCTTTTTTTGTTGCATGCAAGCGGAAAAAAGGTCACGTTCATTACTTTAAAATAATTTTAACAAAGTGCGTAAACCACATTTGGCGTTATTATCGCTTGTAACGAATACGCCAAATTACAAAACACGCCAATGTGTTAATTCACGTATATCTTAAAAATTTTGAATAAAAATCTCTAATTTTTTGTAGAATTTTTTTATTTATTTTTTAGTTGTATTTTTTTTTATTTATTTTTACTTTTTTTTTATTTCTAGACATACATCTGCTTCAAGATGATGTTGTTACAAATTTGTTTTCAAAAAATTCATAAAAATTAATTAAAATACAAATATAAAAATCAAATCATAGAAAATGTGCGAGTGTACGAGTTATATTTGGATTAAGCCCAAATTTCGAATTCTGGAAGAAGGAATCAAGTAAGTTTATTAAAAAAAGAGATATTAATAAATATATATCAAATTCAATTAATATTGAGGCGTTAAAATTTTGAGAGCTAATTTTTTAAAAAGTGCTCGAGCGATTTTTATGAAACGTGGCTGAGTGGCATAATTTGAGTAGTAGAATAGAAACGTGGTAAAAAATTGGCATGTCAGTTCAGAAAAAGTCCGATTTCGTGTCAGAATACCTATATTGGAACAATGCTATATATAAATGTAATTCATATCCTAAGTCGCACTTTCGAGACATGAAAAACGCAAGTGGAATTCCCAAGCAGAACCAATCGGCCAAGAAGAATCGGCCCAGCAGAATGGGAGATGTAGAACTGTTCCATATATATTTGCGCAATGTGCCTAAGAACATCAATTTAAAATTTGTAGCTGAAGAAAGCAAGAAAAAGCGTTTGAGGAAAAGAAGGAATGAGTAAGAGAATTCTCATTTGAGTAGCTTTCATTTTAGAGACTTGGATGCTGAGTTTATTCATTTTCATCAAGACGGACTTACAGTCAGGGCCGAGTTCAGATAGTCTATAGTTCTATGCTGTGGTGTTATGGTGTGACTCCATGAATAAACTAGATACTACAAGTATCAAAACAAATGTTATATATGCCCAATACTTGCTAGCTTAAAATTACGTTTAGTACATTGCATTGGAATTTAATATCAAGAATAGTGAAATGTTTCACTTACCCAATAACTCACATGCATGAGACTTGCGGAGACAACTTTTCTTTTAATCTCACATTTATTTTATCAAAAACCTTCTCTTGATTAAGTATACATATATATAACACAGATCACATAGTACAAAAAAATAACATAACACATTAACTTAGAACATAAAACGTGAGAAGCTAAACACGGAACGGTATCTCAGAACACGTGAGAAGCTAAACATGGAACGATATCTCGGCGCCTTACTTGAAAAAGAGCACAACTTACTAATCTTTCACCATCGGTGATGCCGTGCACTGTAACTACTTCCAAGTGTACTAAACAAATTGCAGTTGAAGATGGAGATTTTCATGCGTATATCTATTTCGTTCATACATATTTTTTTATTGTTCAGCACGTGGTAATCTTGGTGAGGCGATGACTAAAAATCGGCTTTTTCTGGAGATGAAACACATATTAATGTTTTGCTCGAGGATGATTTAAATTCTAGCACGGCATCAAGATATTAATTTGCACCCAAACATTTTTAGCTACTTCGTGCAACTTTTTTAGGCTATTTTTCTTCCTTTTTCATCCAACCAAACCGCCATTATCACAGGAGGGCGACATGTGTGAGGCACGCTTGAAACGTCGTCAGCAGAAAGGGAGGAAAAACCAGTTTTTTCAGTATTTATACACGCGATAGTTCTCCGATTTCGATTAAAGTTACGATGAAGATGAATTGCATTTAAGTTCTCACATATGCACAGCGAAGGAAGCATTCAATACTTTTTTTTGATTTCGTGATTGAAAACCAACGTTATTTATAGCTGCGAAATGGATTGAGAATTTCTAAATCGTGGAACCTAAAATCCGGCCTTCTAGGCTACGGCGGTAATTAGCGGCTTGAAGAGTTAAACCTATATATGGATTTAAGGAAAAATTTCATTTGGGAACATTACTATAAACATCCGGATAAGAACGTATATCATATGCCGTCTTACTTGATGGTTTTAAGCTGTTCGTTGACATATGTATGGTTCTAAAGTGAGTGAATGACACTATGAACATAAAAATGCTGAGAATTAGTTTTCGAAGAAGTTGCTGGTTAATTATTTGTTGACGAAATTATAAATCTAGTAGAAAATGCTTCGATCTAAATCTACAAGTGGCTTAATAAAGAAACCTTCTGGAGACATATTTGCCAGTAGGTATCCATATTGTAATTTTCTGATAAAAATTCTAATTTTGATTTTGTTCGAGTTTTTTTATAAGAGTGTAACATATATTCTGATTAATAACATTAATTTGAAATTTCTAATTTAAATACTTTTGGAGAGAAGATAGAATGCCTGTGGAAATTATTATTTAAATTATTATGCTTTTCTTGTGGAAAGCTCGGGCATCGAATCAGTTTCTCCCATCAAGATATAATCAGAAGAATTCAACCTACTTGCATTTAAGATAAAGGTCGCGCTTCTTCTCGGAGAAAAAAGAATATAAAGAGTACACCTATGTTGTTTCAGATCGGCTAAATACCTCGTGAATTATAATGCTACTGAACGTGGAAAAGACGGTAACAGAGATGTGAAGATTCAGAATTTTGTTGCCATCTTGGAAAGGCTCCTCTGTTGCCTGGACCGCAAATTTACGATGGTGCTGCTATAGAGCTGTAAAATGAACTTTTGAAATATAGCTGTGTCATCTTATTTTGATAGAACTAATTAGTGGAGCTTTTGAAGAGAAAAATCCTTTCGTTGCAGAAAATATTGGTTTGGAAAATTACAACTGTAATCGTTTTCTTCTATAAACATAAACACCAGGTAACTTTAAAAGTATTTACTAACTGAGCACAGAAACATTTACAGAGAAAATATACATCAAAACGGAACACCTAAGATTTAGAATTACGTTCGAGTCACGAAGACATCATATCGGAGAACCTATGTTCATCGCAGCTGGAAGTTGATTGATTGTAAGTTGTTCTCATTGCCACTAGAGGGCGTTCAATAAAATAGTTGGGTTACATCCAAATAGTTCTACTACGCAGCCGCCCAACAGGTATAGTATTTAGCGTCGCTGACTGCCGTGCCGAAGGGCTCGGGTTCGAATTTCGGAGAAGGTATGGATGTTTGTATAGTGTCAGTGCGACATGGTGGCACTTTAAATATGCGGCGAGCCGAAAGTCCGCTCATGTGGTTTGGGGGAAGGGAAGAGGGGTGGGAGACTCTCGGACCCGTCCCCCCCGGGGTGCTCTCCTTCAAAATTCGGGGCGGATCTGAGCCAAATCGTACTGTCACCTGTTAGGTGCTCTAGGCTGTTGCCAATGACAGGTGTAATCTAGCGCTCCTTAACACGAGAATTCTCGTGGGTTTGGGCTGACTCTGTCAGACAAGTGAGCATGAGCAACAACAACAGCTCTGCTACGCAACTGTATTTTATTGAAGATTTCACTGGGGCGAGCGATGTTTTCAAAATTACTATTAGGTCGTAAATGAGAATAGTTTTTATTACGAATGAACAGTAAAACTAAAACCTGGGTTAATCCTAGAACTGGTTAACGAATGGTAGAGAAATAGAAGCATCTTATTTACTGCTGAGAAAGATATCAAAGTTTTTCACCCCTCCCTTAAATCCAGCTGCAGACTGAACTCTGTTGCCCAGAAAGATAGAAAAATTTAACATGCTGCTCTTAAAACTTCTCCAATGAAAGCAACCAAACGAAAATTTTTTAACACATTCCTTCTTCTCCTTAAATATTCTGAAATTACGAATTTTAAACTGTTTTTAATTATTTGAAGAGAATGCTTTAACTAAATTTAGACAACAGTATGCAAGCCACTTATTATTCCATTCCTTCAGTTGTACCAAATAACCACCACAGAAAGTTCGAAGACAATGTGTGCTGTCTATCATTATGGTTTGGTTTGGTTTATTTCATTAAGGCAAAGCACTCGAGGAATATACCACTTTTAAGAGATGAGATGCCTCCATGGAAGCCTTTCTACCGGAAACTGGTTCTTCGTACACTCTAACATGAGGAAACAACAGGAACAAACATGAGGAAACCCATGAAAACGGCATTGCAGCCAGCTCTTCGCCGAGACGCGAACCCTGAACAGAACTACCAGTGTTCAGCGACATTACCGTTCGAAGTTCCGATCTACACTGCTGGCCACCGTAAATGCAACACCCTGAAAGAAGCATGCAAATAACATGAAATTTACAACATACATTAGCGGAGGTGTGATATGCAAAGGATTGGAATTTTAGCGCAGACGCACATCACGCGGGCCTGGGAGCCACTTCAAAGCGTTATTTAAGGCTTGGAATTTTCGACAACTTTAAGTTCGGTAATTGTGTTTTTCTTGCGGTTTTTTTTTAAAAACGATCAGCGATCATCGTTTAATCAAGTATCCGAGTTCAACAGGGGAAGGATAGTGGCATACCGAGAGTGTGGATTATTTTTCAGAGAATTCGGTACTCGTGTTGGACGAAACCAAACAACTGTAATGCGGATATATGACCTTTGGATGCAGGAGGGTACGACGGACCGACGTGTTCGATCGCATCCACCTCAGTGCATCATTTAACGGGATGACAGTAACATTGTGCGCAGAGCTGTGGCGGATCGCTCAGTCACATCACGAACCATAGCAGAGCACATTCAGGCTGCAAGGCATCATCCAGTGTCTACACGTACCATTCGACGCCATTTACAGCAGAGTGGTCTGTCCGCAAGACGTCCATTACTTCGTCTACCCTTGACGCAGAACCACAGACGTCTCCGCCGCCAATAGTGCGATGAAAGAAGGATGTGGACGGTAGAATGGAATGATATTGTCTTTACTGACGAGTCACGCTTCTGTCGGCAACACCACGATGGTCGGATTCGAGTCTGGAGACACCGTGGAGAGAGGATGCTGAACAGCTGCGTTATGCACCGCCACACTGGTCCTGCACCGGGTATTATGGTATGGGGCGGTATTGGATATCACTCTAGCACTCCTCTAGTACGCATTTCCGGTACTTTAAACAGCCAGCGCTACATCTCCGAGGTGCTGCAGCCAGTTGTTCTTCCTTATCTTTAGGGCTTGCCCACAGGCATATGTCGACCGGATAATGCGCAACCAGACGTGGCACGCATTGTCCAAGGGTTCTTAGTCAATCGCCAGATTGAATTGTCTCTCTGGCCGGCTCGCTCTCCGGATCTTTTGCCGATAGAAAATATGTGGTCCAATGTTGCTGAACGATTGACCCAGATTACATCCTAAGCTGCCACACCAGATCAACTTTGGCAACGTGTGAAGCTGCTTGGTCTGCTGTACCCCAAGAACACATCCAAAGTCTCTTTGAATCAATGCCGAAGGGTGTGGCAGCGGTGATCTCCAACAATGGGGGCTAATCTGCTATTGATTCTAGAAGGAACCACACTTCACAGAAGTCTATAAATTTAACCATTTGATAATTGGTCATCATGTTATCTACTAAATAAATTTTGTTGTGATATCTTGTCTTTCTTGGTGTTGCAATTTGGGTGGCCAGCAGTGTATAATTATGAATGAATATCGTTATTAATAAGAAAACTTCTAACATGAGATAAAAAATAGTCTCTTGATAATAACACATTTACTCGCGTATGTTCCGGTTTTATTAATTTATAAGATAAATTTTAATTTTATAACAGCTATTTTAAGTTAATGTATCTTTGCTGTCTCACCTAGCTTCAACTTGCAATTCCTTACCAGAATGAGTTTTTAGAATAGCGTTAAATGCAAATGAGAAGCAGAGTAATATGTATGTCAAGTTCAACTGACTTCGTTCACTGAGAGAGTAAAAAGGATTCCTGAGTAGCGCGCGTTTGCCTTTGGGCTACGTATCTCACAGCTGTTACTACACTCGGACGTATTACGCGCCTCTTAATGCTTCGCAGAGTAATTTAATATTACTCCCAACTAGTTTAGAATTGCGTTAGATTCGGCTAAATCTCTTTAGTTAATCATTAGTAAGTTCTTAACCCCAAGTGGAGGCTTTTCTGTACTCCCAAAGAAAGGAGCCGATTGCTAATCTTATTTTGAGCAAATAAAGGGTAATTAGCCCTTTTTGAGTTTACGCTTCTGTTTTTGGACTTTAGCGATATTTGCTTAGCAGTTCGCTAGATTAATTTCACTTAATTTCACAGCATAAAAGCTAATTCACTTAATTTCACAGCATAATGTTGTGTCGCGAATTCTGTGTTCTTAATTTAAGTGTTTTTAATGATTTAAGTAATCAATTATTTAAGTATTTTATTTGTATTTGTATTTGGTTCTTTTAAGTTTGAAATTGTGAAGATCGTAATGATTATATATATTTTTGTAAAGAGTGTACTTAAAATCATTAAGCAATTATTTTTTTCCGTCAACGGATCAATTTCCTAACGAGAATGGGGGAGCGTCTTCTAACGGAAGTAACATCTGTGGGAAATGCCTTTTAAGATGACAGTTGCAACATTGAGTAGTATATCGTTGTTCTCTTGTCTTTGTTCTGGGAAAGTGTACACTTAGTTGGGCCTCCCGCTGTGCAGTTACGTTTCAGCAGTGTGATTGTCGCCTTGTTTATGGCCTCGGTGGAAGTTGTAAATTGAATCTTTGAAAGGGCAGTTTTTGTTGTTTCTTATATTTTTCGCTTGTTAGCAGAGGGGGTCGAATGTTTAGTTTCCAGTTTTCGCAGGTGCTACTGTAGACAATGACTTAATTCTGATTCGTTTGGGGGTTTGAACTTGTCCTATTAAATTATATTGAAAAGTCTCGGATTGGCAAGAATTTAATTTTATGTGTAACTTTTGGACC
The DNA here is from genome assembly GCA_000611955.2 of Stegodyphus mimosarum. Classification (NCBI taxonomy): domain Eukaryota; kingdom Metazoa; phylum Arthropoda; class Arachnida; order Araneae; family Eresidae; genus Stegodyphus; species Stegodyphus mimosarum. The sequence continues at coordinate 890,344 of KK115202.1, read as the reverse complement.
TATAATTGTGAGTGGGAGGAGAAACCGAGTTTTCCTCGGTTGTTGCTCGCGTTTTGAAGTCAGTTTTTATCGGGGTCTTCGAGAGAGTTTTTGGAGTTGAATATTTGGCAGAGGGGGCTTTTGGCCCTGCGGCCGGGCTTGGGTGGCTTGCGCTTGCGTTCTGCGGACGAACTCGGCCTTTAGCTGAGGAGATTTGCAAAGCTGCGGTTGTACCCCGGCGGGTGGCTCGCGTTTGCGATGCGGCATGATGTGATTAATGGAGAATTTTCTTCTAAATTGCGAGAAGTAGAACTCAGAGCGAACTCTTCCGAGTTTGAAGAGGGTTTTCCCGTAAAACGGATGTGTAAGGGCTCGTACCTAAATGAAGCTCTCTGTTCGTGAGAAGGAAAAGTTTCAACATTCTGTCCCCGGAGGTTTCTCCTTCAACCTTAACGTTTTAGAATTTTGATTGCCGGACTCTTCATCCTTGAGGTTCTACAAGAGGTCATTTTTCGTGAACTTTTTGAATTTGATTACCTAGGACCAGTTCAATGGCGGAATGCATCTGCAGCGGTTTCTCCTTCAACCTTAATGTTTTAGAATTTTGATTGCCGGGCTTTTCATCTTTGAGGTTCTACAAGAGGTCATTTTTCGTGAACTTTTTTTTTGAATTTGATTACCTAGGACCAGTTCAATGGCGGAATTCATCTGCAGCCTGTAGCTTCCTGTGATGTCGTCGATTATAGCCTATGATGATGAAATTCCGGTACTTCAACTGTGAGTTACATTATATTTTCTTTGGTAGTTGTCTTAATTAAATCTTGAGTAACGAGAAAAAAAATATAAATATAAAACCATTATATAATAGATAAAAACTATGTGTCTTGGAAGAATTTAATGTTATTGTCAAAAATAAGAAATTTATGCTAATTGTAATTTCTATAGAAGTTGTGTAATCTATGTAACCGTTATTATGTTAAACAAAAAAATTTTTATCTTGGTAAATGACTCTTGGAGAAATTTAATGTAGAATATAAATTGCATTTGTATGTAAGGGTAGTCTGGCCAGGTCTCCCATAAATTTATCCTAGATAATTAATAAATGAGTTTGATTATATGTTATTACTTGCATTTTTTGTGTGTATGCAGTTGGTCTGTTCAGTCACTCCATTTGTTTGAGCCGGGAGGCTTTTAAGAAACATGGAGATTTTTGCTCGGGGTTATTGAAAAATGTTTATGCATTTTAGGGTACTCACAACGCGCCCTGTTTTAGCAAATATGTACTAACCACCCTATTAATGATACTTTGAATATGTTTTAAGGTAGAATTTGAAATGACTTTTAGGTGCCAGGAAAGATAAAACTAGAGTTTGATTTTTAGAAATGGAACTGATTGATTGGTGTCTGAATATTTCTTCTCTGGTGCTTATGAGGTTTTGCTATGCAATGAATATGGATTATTTGTGAGTTTATTTTAAAATGAGTGAATTACAGAAATGCTTGGTTGAGATTTAGTATTTAGTTTTACCGAGTTCCAGAGAAGATTTATTCCAGCTTCCTTTTCAGGTTAAGTTTATTAAGAAGAATTTGCTTTGCCTTGCTATGTGTGAATTAATTACTTTAAGAAAAGTTATACTTAATATTATTTTGAGTCAGATCAACCAATTAGTTCCTTCCTCTATTTTCTAATTAGTTCATTTTATTAAGTTTATATTTAAGTTTTATTTTAGGTTTAGGTTGTCCAGCACCTAGAGAAGTTGAGTATATGAGTTAAAATTTAAAAAATTAAAAAGTAAAACCCCTAAGGTTTAAAGGTTTCTCTATTTAACAATAAGAGTGAGGAACTCTACAAATTTAACAGCCTCAAGACTATGGTATGGCGTATAAAATTTCTAGAGGCAAAGAAAGGAAAATCTTCTATGATTGAAAAGTGTTTATCATTAGATGTACTAATGTTACAGTTAGGTACTGTCTTTTGTCTTTGGAATGTATATGTGCGATGGCTTATGTCATAATGAAGACTACTGCCTATCAACGTGCAAACTTTGAAATCGATCTCTCAATTGGTGTTTGTATGATTGACTAAAAATATTCAGAAAATGTTTCATTTTATATGTTATAAATATATACGATATCGTAAGGAGCATATTATATTTTTATTGAAACAGGCAGATTTGCGAAGGAAGCCTCAACTATGTTGAGAATTTTAGAAATAACACAAAGAATAGTTATTTGCAAAAAATTCGAAAACTGTAATTCTGTTTTTATTAAAATATTCAAAATAAAAATTTCTTTTTATTTTAAATAGAAAAATTGCTTAAATGACATTTCATATTTATTCAGACAGAACGTTTTCTTTGCCACAATATTCGAAATTGAATTTTGCACAGCAATGTATTCATAGTAACACTGTATTTTAAAATTGTCGCTTTTACAGGTTTTTCGTTTACATTACAGATGCTTTACATTGCGGTGGGAAAAATTATGTACATGTGGAAAATTCCTCAAACCTTTTGGAAAATCTATTCCAGAGTTTGGATAAGACCTACAGCGTGCAGTTCTTTAAATAACAATGATGATGAATGCCATAAAAGGGAAGCCTAGCTCTTTGAAGCTTTTACTTCTTAATATCAATGATACATCACGATGGAAGAGATGAAAAGCATATCATTGTACTAGAGCATATAATAGGATTTGAATTTACCGTGTTGGAAAACAACTGCTTGGCTTTCGCTTCGTGACAAAGGAAAAGTTCAAATATTCCGAAGTTGCCACGAAACTGTATCTCTTATTAGAGTACATAGTTTTACTCGCATGTTGTAGTCTCGTGACCTTTTGAAATAGGCAAAACAAATTAGTAGAAACTACATTAGCTCTCAGAAGAAGATTAAACTGGAAATGCCAGATGGTTGGTTTGATTATTGGGTTGATTCTGAGGACAGAGGACACCATGAAATCAAAGTATTATTTCAATGGATATTCAATGGCATTTTGGCGTGTCTAGCTTTAAACAAGGCTTCAAATAAATCGGAAAATAAATGAAGTGAAATAAGAAGATATGTTAGAAGATATCCTGTATGAAGGATCTAAACTGATCGTTTATTTTCACTTAAAATTGCCTTTTTCCCATTTTAAAGTCTTGTTGAAAGTCCTGACTGCATTAGTGATTTAGTGGTTTTCCTCATGTGCAACATAAATACTGTAAGATCTGTCCCTTCTTGTACACATGAACTAATCTAGATCCTACTAATCAATTTTGAGACTTCTCTCGCAGGCGTGAAAGAATACCTGCACAGAAGAAGGGTGAAAATAAGCCTTCATTAATTTCAACTATGAGCAGAAATGCACGTATTTCATGCTTTACAATAACACCGACGACTTACGGTGCAACTTAATCGTTACCACACAAATCAGTTCAAGTCTAAAACGAATAGTGCTGGATTGGCAGTTTAAGTTACGGCTAAACTAGTTGACTCGAGACACCCTAACAGGCTTGATAATTACTCAAATGGCCAAAACGCGTATCAGCGTAATAGCAAGGTCAGAAACGAAATATGCGCCGGCTTAGCGAAAACACGCTCTGAATAAACTGCAAGAATCAGCCGTTTAAATATCTACTTCAGTTTACTTTAAATTTACATTTTGGCGAGGAAATGCGAGGGGAAGTTGAGGAGTTCAGGAAAGCTAACAAAAATTTTAATAATAGGGTAAATAATTAAGGGAAATCCTACATCACAAATAGATTTCTTTAAATGTCCTTAACGAAGTCACCTTTATTCTTAGGTAGGCAACCCTATTGTGCTTTGCGGTAATCAAACAAAAGATTCGTCGCTCTCTTTTTTTAAAGCAAATTATTTTCGATTCACAATGATGTCATCACTGCTGTTTTATTTTTGCCAGTACAAATTAAACCATGTTCACCATCTGTCCGAAAAATTCATAGACTATGTTAATGAAAACTACAGAAAGTATAAAACAAAGGTTTTAATGCTTCAGGTGTTCGCCCATGCAAACATATGGAATTGCCAGAAACAGAAAGCTCATGCAACCGTATGAAACTCTCAAGCAACCATATGAAATTGTCAGAATGCTCATGTAATTATTTGAAATTGTCAGAAAGTCCTTGTTTGGGGAGTTATTCGACTTCAGTATCACTGTAGCTTCAATGCCACTTACGCCGTCACAGCATTGACCAATTATGTAAAGTTTGATTTTCGGAATCTTGAAACAAATCAGCTCCAAATCGGGTGAATACAGAGGAAGTTTGAGAATTGGCACACATATTTTTGCTAGAAATTGCATTGTAAACCTCGCACTGTGAGCGGGCGCATTGTCGTGTAGCAAGAAAAAATCTCGCTCCTTCCATCATTCCGGACATATTTGTTGAAAGCTTTTGTGGAACCGATCCTTGATATTCAGATAAAACTGGGAACTACATAACTAGTTTTATCCTAGTTATGATTATATGCTATGAAGATAATTTGAGTGGCAATTTCTCGGGCAGAAAGTGTACTTTAAAGGCCATGTCGAACCTGAACTTAATGTCTTCATGCAACTCAACTGTTTGTATTAGCATAGGCCATTGAATCCAAAGAAATATAACATAATTTAATAAGTGAGTTGTAAAACTGTAAATTTATGAAAAAAGAGTTTTTTTTTTTAAATTAGCTCAATCCTTGCATTTTATCTTGAGGATGTTCTTTTTTTTGCTTATTTCTTACGTAAGAAACGATTTTTTATGCAGATTTTGTTAATTCTATGAATCAAATTAAAATTTATGATGTATGAGCAAAAAATTTTAAATGCATGTTATAATGTAAAGGTTTAAGTTTAGGTACTTAGCATACATATCTCTCAAGATGCCTACACTATTAATTTGTACAGTGCTGTAGGAAATGCATATGTGTTTGATTTTATGTGGCTTAAGTGTGCTTTTCATAGCGAAAATACGCAATTTCTCTGTGTTTAAATTTTTTGAACGGACTAAGATAAGGGTAAAGTACGCAAAAATTACAAGCCTGTACGGATGGATTATTTCTTGAAGGATTACCTACGAAAAAGGTGATCCATATTAACATTACAGAAAACTGCCAATCTTTCGCGACATTAGCTACTCGGCCACTGATCGGGCGTAAAATTTCTGAAATTTAAATTGAGGGATCTTTTGCACTATTTCCGTTCTCGTTTTGTTTAGTTATTTCTTCTAAGTTTGTAGGGTTTCCCTTATGTTGCATAACAAATTATTTTAAGTTTGACACCTTTCCTGAACTTCTCAACTTCCCCTCGCAGTTCCTCGCCAGAATGTAAATTTAAAGTTAAGTGAAGTGAGTATTTAAATGGGTGACTCTCTGAGTTTATTCAGAGCGTGTTTCGTTAGCCAGCGCACGTTTCGTTGCTTATTTCGCTGCTACGCTAATACGCCCCTTGGCCATTTTGGATACTTGGGACGCTTATTAGGTTTTGTTGAGTTAACCTAAGTTAGCCACACTTTAGCAGCACTGTTCTAAATAGATTTTGAATTGATTTATATTCTACGTTTAAGTTTCACCGCAAGTTGACGGTGTTTTTCTAAAGCACGAAGTTCGTGCTTTTCTGTTATTAGTTGGAATTAACAAAGGATTATTTTCAGCATACCCTTCTTCTATGTTGGTTTTCACTCACTCCTGTACGAAAATTCGCCAGATTCAGAACAGAAGAGGCGGATCTTACAGGTTTCCAATAATCCACTAAGCAACTTCCGTTTCTACTGAAAAATAACGATAAAACAAACTAAATGCCAACAAATAATGTTGGCATTGCAGCGAAGTTATTTGCAGCGAAAAATAACTTCGCTGCAATGCCAACATTATTTGTTCGCAATTTTAAATGTAATGTTTCCTGTGAACTAATAATAAACTTCTTCGTAAGAAGAAGGTGCTTCATATTGAAGGGGACACAAAGAAAAGACTGTAGAAATTCTGTTATTGATTTATTAAGCTGAAATGAATTAATTTTGAAAGTATAATAAGTTTTATATGGCAACAGCGAAAAATCTTCCAGTTACGAAATCACCACTAGAGACACTGTTAATCAAATCAAAATGATACCGTATCGTCACAGCATCGAAGAGGGGGTGAAGCAGTTTCAAGAAACGGGCTAATTGTGTAAAAATCCAGCCGAGGATGAACAGCAACAAAAATTGAAATGGTTAAAAAAATTCGTAAAATGTTCTTATGAAATCCCAAAAAATCAACGAGTAGAACTCAGTGTGTTGAACTCAGAGTGTAGCTTTCGTCATGAACACACTGAGTTCAGAGTGTAATCTGAAATTAATGTGTCTCATGTAACTGTGTGGCTTGTTATACGGAATCGTCTAGAATTCTGGACATATACGTTTCATACGGTGCAGACGTTGAAAACTTCCGTAAAACCTTTGCGTAAAGCTTTCTTTGAGAATTTGCATGAAACGTTGGAGATAGATGATTTCGCGAACAGACATGTGTTTACGGATACCGCTTTTACAGTTTCTGGCAAAGTTAATCGCCATTATTTACGATTTTGGAGCACGGAAAATCCACATGAGGTAATGAAACGTGAGCGTGATTCTCCAAAGCTGAACATGTTTAGCGCCATTTCCAACAGCTTGGTTTTTGGTCCTTTTTCCTTTGTGGAAAATTTGATTAATGGGTGCATTTACCAAGACATGCTATCAGAGTGGTTGTTCCCTTAGCTAGGTGAACAGCTCCCGGTTTCCTTCTGCAGTAAGACTGTGCTTCACCATTTTGGCATAAAAATGTACGCCAGTACCTGAACGATTGTCTCTCCCATCGCTGGACTGGCTGCGCTGGGTTACACAATAGGCCATTGCTTTCTTGGCCACCGAGATTCATACATCTAACCCCTTGTGATGTTTTCTGTGGGTTTGTTTAACGACAAAGTGTTACGTGCCTCCATTTCCATTGGCTTTACAGCAACTGAAGGAACGGATAACTGAAATGCTCGAAACATTGAAAAAGCATATTCTATCACGAGTGTGGTAGGAACTGGAATACCACATAAATATTTACCGTGTCACCAATGGGGCATACAGAGAGCATCTATAGAGACTATTATTCTAATGTAAATTTGATTTATCAAAACAAAGTAATTGCAGCCGTCACAGGTGGGCTTCCTTTTTTGTACCATTCAATATTAAACACTGCAGTATCTCCCTTACTTTGCATAATAAATTGTTTTTAAGTTTGAGACCTTTCCTGAACCTCTCAACTTCTCCTTGTATTTTATCGCCAGGATGTAAATTCAAAGTTAAGTGAAGTGAATATTAAAACGGGTAAAACTCTGAGTTTATTCAGAGCGTGATTTCGCCAGCCAGTGCACATTTCGTTGCTATCTCGCTGTTACGCCAGTAAGCCTATTGACCATTTCGGATTATCCTCATGCCTGTTAGGTAAATTTGTAGAGACATTAGGTTATTTCGAAGCAGGAGACATGAAAAATGAGCAACGCCTTCGCCGGGAATCGAACCACGGACTTCTCGGTTACGCGTCGAGCATGCAGACCACTACACCACGAAGGCATGCGAAGAAGGCGGGAGAAATACCTTACATACTCCCCCTTTTAAAGGGCGACTGGGGTTTTGGGGACCCAATCGCCAAATTGCGGTGGTGGAGAATCATCATCCACCACCTTTTTAGCTCGGTCGCCACTGTAGAGTCATTAGGTTATTACGAAGCAGGAGACATGAAAAGTGAACAACGCCTTCGCTGGGAATCGAACCACGGACCTCTCGGTTACGCGTCGAGCATGCAGACCACTACACCACGAAGGCATGCGAAGAAGGCGGGAGAAATACCTTATAAATTAACGAGATAATCTAGCACTATTCTATTTTTAGATTCGACTTGAATTATATTCTACATTGAAGTTTCCCACCGCAAGTTGACGGTGTTTTGTAATACACGAAGATCGTGCCTTTCTGTTAAACTTTGAATTAACAAAGGGTTACTTTTCACCCTTCTTCTGTGCTGGTATTTATTCACGTCTGTGCGAGAATTCGCTAGGTCCGTTGTAGGATCTAGAATTTGTGTATGTGGAATAACAGAGACAGACCTTACAACACTTGTATTTCTCATATGTATATAAGGCCTATATATCTGTGGGATATATAGGCCTTCAATGACACAATGAAGACTCATAGGAACAACGTTTCTAGATTTAAAATTTGCGGTATATCTTTTAATGATGATCAGTTTCAATATTTCGTTTTTAACTTTACTGAATTAGCTCAGCTCGTTCAGCACAGAATATGAAATAAATAAGTAATCGAAATATAGACAAACTTTAATATCGCACTAAAGTTGCTTTTGTAAAAATGTTACAGATTACAAGAAATATAAGATTCAGCCGCTTTCAAGGAGCAAAGATATCCTGCTATCCATTTAAATACCTAAAACTAAATAAAGAGCTAGTAAAAAGTAATCAACTGTAGCAGAACCATCTATAAGCCACTTGTAATAAAAAATAAAGCTACATAAGTATGATATTATGAGTTTCTTAGCAGTTTCAATTAAACGATAATAAAAGTTCTCTCCTTATGTTAAAAGCAAAATATTCGTTAATGACAAGGTATGAAAAAATATGAAATTTGACTTTAATTGGAGCACTGATATAACAATATATGATTAATACTTAAGTTACTGCAGACAAAATTAAAACAGCGCAATTATTTTAACCAAGCTACAGGTATTGTGAGCTAAAACAATAAATTTCTTGACAAGATGACAGAAAGAGGAGTCCGTATTCAATGTAAGCAGTCTTATAAATTTATTAAATTGGCAGCTAACTTGGTGAAATAAAAATTCTTTATTATCTTGCGTTTCAAATATTTGACAGTTTTGATCGGAATAAAGGCACCGGAAAAAAAGTTATTTACCTCTTTGTCTTAACCTAAAAAAAATGCATCGCGTAAATTTTACATAGCGTTAGTTCAAATTATTGCAGCCACTTCAAGAAATGTTTACTTGACTTTTTTATATGATTTTAGAGAATTTGAATTACACTCTTAAATTTTGTATTTTTTATGTATCAAACAGTTTATTGATGTTAAATCAATATCTTTAATGATGCTTTTATTAAGTAAATTTCAGAGAGGTCCTTAAGTAAAGATGTTTTCAATACTATTGAGAAAGACCTAGATATACACACAAGCGAAATTTGGAATTAAAACTGATGATAGAAGTTTTGTTACTTATTACCTTGTCAGAAAAGCGCCATTCTGGTATGAGGGTGACAGGGGAGCCAGTTGCAATAATTTTGGGCATATGTTCAGTTCTCAGAAAAAGTATAGATGTTTGCAAATTGATAGTACCTTTGCGGCATCAGGGCACTTGGAATATTGTCGAGTCGATAGTCCTTTCGAGAGGTGTGATATTAGAAGAAGATTCCGACATGATATCCATCCACACTGGGACGGAGCATGCCGTTTTTGGCACGCGGAATTTGCAATTTGATCGCCCTCCATGGTTGCCGCTGTGCAACGATCTCTGTAATGAGACGGCTAAGTGATTGAGGGTTGGTTATCTTCAACGAATGTATTCAGTTACTGTGAGCACACGTGGCCTTGGAAGTGGCTCCACATAAGTCTATTAAGTGGGAAGTTTGAGTCTACCAAATTGCTACACGTCATAATAATGCATTCAATAAGATCTTTAAAAAATGTAATTTGACGTTGAGTTGCGGTAAGGAGTTTTTTAGTGGGCTGGAGGTAAAAACAAAGCTGGAAACACATGTAATATAATGCAGCATACTATGCACCAGCAAAGGAGCGTGTGTTTGAGCTGCCCGAGAGGTTTTTAACGGGTAGGTGTTATCAGAATATGTCTACGATTAAGACGGTTGTCAACACTAGATACCTCTAAAAATGTAAAAATATTTAGTGAATTACTTCGAGAAGTTTATTGGGTTAATGCTTACATGCTATGATGTGTAAACAGGGGTGTCTTTTACCAAATTTGCCAACATCATTTAAAAGCGGGAATCTAATGCAATAATCATTCCCCACATTGAAAAAAAGCAGAAGGAATTCAAAAGGAAAAATTGTCCTTGATTTGTTAAGGCTGCAAATAGTTCCTCATTCTTATTCAACATTATCACAGAAAGGGAAAAAAGATAAATTATTGAAAATGCTAAGAATTTGATTGTTTAATGGAACGGCAAAGCGTTGAATAGTGATGCCATGATTCATTAGCTTTAAAGAAAATGGCAACCGTTGAAATAAAAATAATATTGATCGCATTTATGAGGCACAGCCGCAAATGTAATGAGGCACAAATATAATGAAAACTAAGTTTTTTAAAGATTGCATTATTTTATTGCTATAATTAATATTTTGTTGCTACTACAATGTAAAAACAAATTTTTAGATTGGAGGCAGATCCCAAAGAACAGGAAATAGTCTGCTGACAATACTGGCATTTTCCTTTTTTAATTTAATTTCATAAAAATTTACTAAATTTCGCTCGAGGTTCTTCTGTTCGCTAGGGACTACATTTTGTTCTGCAACCTTAAAAAATACATTAGATGGAAAAATTTATGTTTATAAATATATACTAATTCTAAAGATTAAAGAAAAACTTAGAGCTCCTGATTACAAGACTTTAGTAAAATAAGTAAATAAATAAAAATATTTTTTATTATTTAACATAAATATTACAGTAATGCTGTATAAAAAATGGTAATACCTAATACACATAGCTATACTATGACACAGTATTTAAAGAATTGAAATGAAACTCAAAGGAGCAAGTCCGAGGAAGAGAAAAGGTTATCAAGACTCCGCAGGAGTGATTTGCGGCTAGGCCAAGAACGATGAAAAGAAAGACTTCGTCGATATCACATCTACAGATAGAACAGGAGCAATGAAAACTACGACTCCTAACCTTCGGAGAGAGATCTGTGACTAGGCCGGAGCATTCACAGCTGGGAAGAGTTCCTCGGAATCAGATTCAATCACGACTCGACTCCAAATAATGTCGGAACGCCGGAGGGCTGATAGTTGGGAATCCAAGAAATTAGTTCCTTAGTTAAGTACTTTAAACAGATCCTTGCACTGCCAGATGGGGAAAGAAGCTCTATCCATTTGCAAAAGGAGGGGGGGGGGTCCAGCTTCGTTCAGATGCATCGCTTTGTTTAATGTTTTATTCTTTCAATACTAGCTGGTACACTTGCAAACCAAAATCACACACACACACACACACACACACACACACACACACACATACGCACACGCACACACGCACACGCACACACGCACACACGCACGCACGCACACACACGCACGCACACGCACGCACGCACGCACGCACACGCACACACACACACGCAAAACAACATAAGCATAGGTCAGAGACGTTTCCGGTAAATAAAATGAGGAAAGAATGCTAGTGTTTACATTACAATAAATCCAATTTTTGACACGCTTTCCGACAGCTCTCGGTGAACTGTTAATAAAGAACTGCCGTTCCGTTTCCGGCGGAGCGCTAATCATTCGTTCAGAAAAGTGAATCGGTTTAAAGAACCGATTTTGAAACAGATCGTCCACCAGTTCTCTATATCCTGTATGTGAACTATTTTCCGAAGCTTACCTTATAAGGTATTTCTTCTGCCTTCTTGGCATGCCATCCTGGTGTAGTGGTCAGCACGCTCGACGCGTATTCGAGAGGTCCGTGGTTCGAGTCCCGGCGAGGGCATTGCTCATTTTTGACGTCTTTTAGCTTTAAATAAAATTGTATATATACCTAATGTCGCTACAACCTTAAAGACCTTACCCGTCTGTTACACAGACGACACGAAGATTTCAACAAAACCCCGACGAGCTGACCATGCGATAGGCAAACTGCAAGAAAATATCCCAACAGTGGTGTAAAAAGTGGAATACCAATATACAACCCCAGAAGTACCAAATTCTTCTTATCAGAAGCGTAAGATTCGAAAATGAAATAAGGAATGAAATTACAATCTTCGACAGGCAAGCACCCGAAGTAGAGAATCTAGAACTAACTACTCTGGAGTTAAGCTTAACACGTCGTTTACCTGGTCGACGTATTACGACAAATAAAGCAACTGGAATCACATCTGACTTTCCTTTTCTGAAAGAACACTTACAAAGTAGACTAGAAAATTGTATAGCAGACTAGGTTTACGCATCGACCATCAGAGCGGGCATTACTTACTCCTTACCCAAATGGGCAAACGGTATTGAGGTTGATTTACGAAAATTTCAGACCCAGCAGAATAAGATCCTGGGTTTTATAAAGGGTGTGCCTTCCTACATAAAAATCGAAGTATCTATCAGGTCTAAAGTCAGATTACATTGCAAATTTTCTTCACGGGATTAGCAAGAAATTATTTGAAAATGCTGCAAGAAAAAATTTAGCCAATTTAATGGACATTTTCACAGATGAAATCTTTGAAGAAGACAAAAGAATAAGGCCGTATGCGGCAAGCCTGTTGCACGTTTAATTAATTTGGTCAGTGCAAGATTTCGGCTACCACAGCCGATAGCAATGTAGCAAATGTGAACCGGAACAGTAAATTGAAGAAACACAAGTCTCTAGAATCAGTTTTCTCTGAGATATTGCTGATTAGCACCGTCTTGCTATTTTGACTGTGTTTGTATGATATATGAATTTCTATTCTGCAATATGTTCGAGATTTATCACCCCTTTAAGACTTTACTTTTACTAAATCCAGACAACAAATGCAGAGGCATAAACCATCATCTAAGAAATAATATTCATCGAATAATATTTATAATTCTATTAATAAAAAGTTTCATAAACCATCATCTATTTCTTATCTCGTTTAGTTGAATCTCATAGAGGATTCCGCTAGCCAGTCTTTTATGTTGTATGGGATCTTATACATCCGTCCAAAGTATCCAAAGTATATCCAATTCTACTGTAAGAGAGGAAGTGTGAAAGTACAGCCACAAGTTAGCTTCCTGTTGCAAAACTTGTATTTTCGAGAGCTAATAATTAGGAAAGAGGGCGTGAGGCTAATCTTTGCTATTCGTCGCGATCCTCATATTTGGGTTCATATAACTTTTCAAATAAAAGGATGTTGCTACTAATTTTTATCGCCATGAATTATTTTTAAAGAAACAATATATTGGATATAAAAAGTATATGGGACTTTGTAGGAAAATATATGCTAAATATATGTTGCTTTTAAACATTTTCTGATTTTGTTGAATTTCACGTGGTGCAAGTGCAAAGAACATGTTGTTTAATAAAGTTAAAACCAACATTATCCCACCTTCTTAGCATGCCTTCGTGATGTAATGGTCGGCACACTCGGCGCGTATGCGAGAGGTCCATGGGTCGAGTCCCGGTGAGTGCATTGCTCATTTTTCTCATCTCTCCTGCTTTTAAAAAATACCTAACGTCTCTGCGGTGGCGCAGGAACTAAAAAAGATGGTGGATGATGATTCTCCCCCAACAGGATTTGGCGATTGAGTCCCTTAATCCCCAGTCGCCCTTTAAAAGGGGGAGTATGTAAAGTATTTCTCCCGCCTTCTTAGCATGCCTTCGTGCTGTAGTGATATCAGAACACACGGCGCGTATTCGACAAGTCCGTGGTTCGAGTCCCGGCTAGGGCGTTGCTCATTTTTCATATCTCTCCTGCTTTCAAAAAATACCTAATGTCTCTACAAACAAAAAAAGTTGGATAAGCCATCTTGGTATGGAAGCGGAATATTGATCTGAAGTGTAGGCTATTTTGTTATAAAAACTGAATATTAATAATCTGGTAGTTCGGTCCAAGGTTCGAATCTCACCAACGAGCTGGCTGTATGGGCTTTTCTCGGTTTTTCTCATGCGTAACTTGAACGTGGTAATACGAGCCAGTTTCCCTTAGAAAATTCTCCTCTAAGGCATCGCTCCTTTTCATGTAGTGCCTTAGGGCGGAAAACGTAAGTATTAATAAATATGCATTTCAACGTGGGTGTTTCTTCAGGCTTTTAAAATTAAATTAATGATAAGCAGATGAATAAACTTAATAATATATGATAAAAAAATTGAATGAAATGGTAAAACAAAGGAAATGTGAGTAAATTTATGACAACAAGACACAGTAACGACAGTAAAAACAAGAAAAGTAAATATTACGGCAGAGTTAAATTTTGTGCGATTTGCATTATCATAAGCGGCCCAGATTTACCTCTGATGATTACTTAGTGCGATAGGTATTATTTAACATCGGTATTTTACACACTTAGAACAAACTGGTTTGCATTGCAAGTGGTCATGGTTTGCAGGATAATATTAATACTTACGTTTTCCGACCTAAGGCACTACATGAAAAGGAGCGATGCCTTAGAGGAGAATTTTCTAAGGGCAACTGGCTCGTATTACCACGTTCACGTTACGCATGGGAAAAACCGGGAAAAGCCCATACAGCCAGCTCATTGGCTAGATTCGAACCTTGGACCGAACTACCAGGTTATTAAAAGCACGAAGAAATAAAATTAAATTCAGGAAGAGTTTGTAAAAAGTGCTCGGATTTAAATCTAAGCTGATTTTCGTAAAGCTGAGATTTCGTAGAAGTTTCAAGTTACGACAGCAAACAAGAGATTTTCTTTTATTATAAACATTTTTATGCACATTGGTTCATAACATCAAGTGTTCTTTACTTTTTAAGCTATTTCGCAGCTTTCATGCTTTTTTTACTTCCTTGTACGAAGTAAAAAGGTATTGTAATTGCGAAAAATAACGGGTATTATATTTCAACGAAATAGCCATTCTGACAGCTCTTGAGCCCATTTGAACAATGCTTTTGAGTGACATTAAAGCTAGGACAGAATAAAGGATTCTTCTTTCCTAGTCGGACCTTAAAATACATTTAAAATGGATTCAGAAGAGACGTTTTCGGGACGGTTGTACGTACGTGTATATGTATCTCGCATAGCTGAAAAAAGAGTAGCCGTCCAGAGTTGAAATTTTGTTTATGGGAATGCTTACCATCTATTTGTGCACCACACGTTTTTGTCGCAATCGGCTGCACCAAAATTATATAAACATACAAATATATATGTGTATATGTATGTGTGTATGTAGATTTCCATACTGTGGTACCCGGCTCGGTGAGTTCAGTTTTTTTATAGGTGGCAAACTGTGCTTTTTTAATTTTGTTTCATTCTCCGGTTAAGGTTTTTATGCCTTTAGTTATTATGCATGTAATAGATGTAGAATTATCAACAATTTAAAAGTGGTGCTAGGCCTAACAAGGCAGCCATTTGTTTATATTTGGAACTTTTAGTTAAATAGCGAGTTAAGTCCCAGATAGCACACAAAAGTGAGTGTTCTTTTGCCCAATGGGACTGAAAGTTAACTTTCAATGTTATGCACTGAAAATTTTGTCTTCCTGTTCGCTGGCTGAATTGCCTGTTTTTACGTAGAAACTCCAATTTTAACTGTAAATGTTTTTAGACCATTTTTATATGCATTTGGTGTTCTAGATGCTTCTGTATTTTACAGTTTTTAATGAAGATATTTTGAATTTTTATCTATTTCTTCTTCTTTGGGAAGTGAGAACTGAATTGATTCAATGAGAGTATGTTTCTGATAACATTTGAGGAAATAAGTGCATCAAAACTGTGTTTAATTTAATACGTCGTACAAGGAAATCATGTAGTGTTCAGATCAGATATTTTATTCTTTAACTGACTGTTATTGAAAGACTTTACACAATAAAGGTTTGAGCAGTTCTTGAAAAAAACATTAATTAGCATTTTACCTTTAACATAAAATAATGATTATACAGTATTTAGGTGTTATGAAAATGATTACATGGTATTAAAATATTATAAATGTGATTTTTGAAAGCGTTTCATTAATGAAAGTTAAATAAAAATGTGACGAGCTGTCTAGCATTACACTTCGTCAGTGTAGTGACACTATTCATATTTAAATTATTATAGCGAGTTTTCGCCCATCTCTCTTGCACCCACACACGAACGAAATTTTAATGAGAAATATTATTCAGCAGACTGGTTTTAAAGTAATATTACTTCCTCATTAAAAGGGTTTCGACAAACAAGACTTTAGAAAAACTAAGTTTTCTTTTAAACACTTTTTTACTTCGTTTACGTGACACTCATTTAAATTTAAAAATTCTCCCTCAGACACGTGTTTCCAAAGCACTTGAAGCAATGTTTAAAAAGATGCATGGTAGTTCATATTTGAAAGAATTTTCTAAATTTCACAGCCACAGTGAAATCTTTAATGAAATTCTGAAGCTGATTTGAGGCAAATATTTATAACAGTCCCTTTTGAATAATATTCTGCTTATGATTTTCGATATATTTGCAAGCAAATGAAATTACTTAGCAAAAATAAAATCATCCATTGAAAGCGTTTTTAAACCTGAAATACACAAGATTAACAGTATTTACAATAAAACATGAATAATAATAATTGATAAAATAGAATGACTACTTTTAATCCTTAATCTAAGTTAAACATTATGACAATCATTGCAGCTACAATTATTTACCACCCAAAAGAACAATTTGACAACATTAGCATAGGAGCAATCACATATACCTAGGTTCGTTTAATATAGGGCTTCTTAAACCTTTTTTAGTCGAGACCCTGTTTTATCACTGAGAATTATTTTGGCCACCCCAGGACTCCATAATATTTACAAAATTTTGTGGGACCCCATAAGCATTGAGCAAATCCGACACACAAGTTTGAGTGAAACCGTGAATCTTTTCACTTGTACTGTAATATACTATTGTAGGTTTATATCATTAACTTAAATTCCTAATTTTAAGATATAGAACAGTGTAAAAATTTTAAATAAGTAACAGACGAAATGACAGTGTCACGTGCAAAGCAAGTAAAATGAACGGATATATTATAAAAAGAATGCGTCGAAACATTTTCGTTTTTTCATTGTCTCTATTGTCTTATCTTTATCTATTTTCAGATACTTTGTGTAAAAATATTTGGTAATTGTAAAATTTTTATAACAAGTCAAAGAAATACCAAAAGTGCTAAAATGTTTTGGCGAGCCCCTGCTACATGTCCCGCGACTTCCATGGGAGTCGCGACTCACAGTTTAAGAAACTCTGGTTTAATATAATACAATATTCAGTCTCTTAATTCTACTTACATGAACAGAAAACACAACCTAAGTAATTACCTAACCTTGCTGTACAAATCCAAGGACATAATTACCATATTTAACATATTAAATACACAATAAAATAACAACTAATGACTTTGTTTGTGAAAAATCTAAAAAAAATTAAAGTTTAAAAATCAATTTTACATTGAGAGAAAGTAGAGTGATTTACGTCTTCAGACTTAGCGGTTCTACACCATTGAATTCCATAAGTCAGATTAAACTCTGAGAGTCATTTATCCACAGCACACTGAGAATCAGATTGTAGTCTGTTCGTAATATTTCAGAGTCCGGATCGTGGTATATCACACTTTCGGAAGCCAATATTCTAAGCCATTAAGACTGGCATTTTACAAGTTCAGGTTCATCTGTACCACCACTAATTAAAAAACTGTCAACATAAAACAAAAAAGATATTTCCGTTTTTGTTTGTTTGTTCGATCTTCAACCAAGGTGTCATAAATTCGGAATTCGTCGTTACTAGGTCCGGAATTTTTCCCGTTAACACTCTATTCTTGGCTAAATGAAAAAGGTTTATGATAGCTTTTGTTAATTTGAAAGTGCTTGGGTTAATGTAAATTCTACGGCTAACACTGCGTAAGTTATTAGGTGCCGCTGATTTCCTTCCACGAGTTACCATGATAGAAGTGATATTTCTAGGTTCATGTAGACAAGAATTCATTGACATTTAACTTAAAACTTTAATGAATCTCTACTTGAGAGTTAACACAAAAAATACTGATAACAGTCTACATGACTATGCTAAAATTCACACATATTTCTCTTTGGAATTACAATTCTAACTAGTTTTAACTCTCTTCCAACTCTAGCTCACCGTTATGGACAGGACCTCTCCGGAATCAAATACTCTATCTAAGAGTAAACATTGATATTCATCAGCAGCTGTTTATCCGGGGTTCCATCTAATTGTCCGTGTCGTCACACCTAGGCCCAGACTCTAACATCAGCTGACGTTTATAAGCTAGCAGCCAACTTTATATAGCCTCAGACACCAGACAAATCTCCAGTTCCAGTTAGCTTACTTATACTCCTACATTCGTCTCAAAATTTTACATAACCATCTGCAGGGAACGAACTGATTACCTAAATCAGAAGTGATAAAAAAGAGGCAAATCAAAAATCCAACTATTAGTTAAAGATAAACTAAATTGTCAAAGGTTGGCTTGTGTAATCTAGATGTAGATTAGGGAGAAGAGGCTGCAGTAAATTTCATATCCTTATACCTAAATTCTCTCATTCAGAAAGTTACAGCATAAGAGGAAGATTTTGTTTGTGATCCTCTGTACCAATGAATTTGCGATTAAATAATAATTAATTTTACTTTGAGATACAAAACATATTTAAAAAATTTGATTTGTGGGGACTTATTTTTATATATGACAATATTAGAGAGACGAGAGAAGGAGGTCTGTTGGACAGATCGATTGGATATCTCATTTATTAGCTTCTTTGGACAGACAGACTGGATATTACATTTATTAGCTTCTATGCTCATGGAAATCGTGCAGCTGACACGGAGGCTGTTCGAGCATTTTTCAGACGAATTTGCTTTGCTATAAAATAATCGCCTGCTCAGAAAATTTTTTAACTGCAGCTATATTTTTTAAAGTATAAATTACTATCTGCTTCTTGACAATTTGGTTATCTGGCAATATGGTGCTTTTAAAGAAACAAATGGAAAGCTATGTTTGTGCGCTTTCCGAAAAAAAATATTTGTATCTAATTGTTAAAAAATGTCATGAGATTAATTATTAAAGCCATGAGGTTTTAACATGTAGAGCAACGATAGGTAACATTGAAGAATTGTTAGAAAGAAAGGGGAAAAATGTCAAACTTTGCCTTCAAGGAGAAAAACTGTTCAAAATACATATCCAAGGAATAAACGGAATGTTTCGAATGTTGCGAAGGTAAGAACTCAAAAAATCCTTGGCGTCAAATCACAGTTGCATAATCATTAAAATGCTCAGTGTCAACTGTAAATAAAGTGATTAATGTTGAATAGAATCTTAGAAAAGGAGAAAAAAATTTAATATGCATTGTCTTGCTCCACGACATATCACCAAAAGTAGAAGACGCTGCAGAATTCTCTATGAGAAAAAATTCTTCGAACAAAAATGGAAAAATGTTGTCACAATAGGTGAATCTTGGGTATATTCAAATTACTGCAATAAAAAGAGTTCCATTTGTTATCATCAAAAAGAAGAAAAATATTACAACAAGAAAAACAACTAGAGAAAATTTTCAAATGGATTCATGATTGTTGCTGTTGCTGTATATAGCGGCAAATAAAAATTAAAGGAATGCAGAAATTGTGTAACTTTGAAGTTCCCCATACCACATCAAATGATTTGTGTAAAACGATCGACGAAAAAACTAGCAATTTCTACAGGCCGTTCTAAAAAAAAGAGAGAATAAGGAGAAGAGTAAGACGTAGAAGAGTCAAGGTGTTTGAAAAATGAAAATTTCTTAAATTTTATAACGTGGCTTGCAAACATACCTGAGCTACCATTCTCGATAAGGAATAAAAAATAGTAAACAATATGAGATAACGAAATGGGCTGCTGATGAATTATTTTCTCCGTTTATCACGTGTGGGTGGATTAATTATCATCCTATGAATCTACTACCAAATACGTAGCAGAGCTCTGAGCTCTAACTTTTTTCGTCGTAATTGCAGTCGTAATTATAATTAAAGTGACCCTACTCAGAAATAGATAGGGCCAGTTTTGGTTCGAGTATTGAAATTTCATTGAAACTTAGTGTTTAAGTTATATGAACCA
>KK115202.1:824845-868612 GCA_000611955.2 Stegodyphus mimosarum | reverse complement strand
AGTCCAGGTATTGCCATTTCCAGTCATTACGTGTTTAGTTCAGTGCAGCATTTATTTGATGGCAAAAATCTTAACAGTACAGAGGAAGTTGGAAGTGGAATAAATGAATAATTTTGCTACAAATACAAAGGAATTCTTCATAAAAGGAAATTAAAAAGTTACCTGAGAGAATTCAAAGAAAATCATAGGTATTATGTAATTGTCATAGGCATTGCAATGTTAAGTAATCATAGGTATTGTAATGTTTCCAAATACTTTATCTAGGCTTAACATAGTAAAAATCTTGTTAAACTCTGTAGCCATTTATCGCTGAGTCCAAACGTGTAAATAAAAAGTCTAGAGAAGGGGTAAACTTACCCTTCATTATCTTAAATTAAGAACACAGATGGCCACTTTTTCGAGGTTACAGAAAAGCCTTCACTTGGGCTTCAACTCAAGGTAAGAAAATAAGAAACTAATCTAACACTAAACTGACCTTAACTTAGTTGAAGCTGTACAGAATTATCTAACGTATCTGGCCTTCTATTAAATTATCCGACGACTATCAACAAGCACGTACATTTCGTCCGAGCTTAGTTAGCTTTAAGCAACGAAGTACCCTGACGGCAATCATGCGCCACTAAGGACTCCTAAGCTGCTCTGCTGAAGTATGCGAAACCTTCCTTTAACTAGTCTTTATACCTTATTTATATGCAGCGCGATACTAAAAACTTATTCTGGTAGGGAATGGTAGATGGAAAACAAGAATAAGCAGTAAATAAACACAAAATAACCTCTACAACATTAATAATTAAACGTGGTGAAACAATGCTTTTCCCCCAATCGGTGTTGTCTCTCTCAGTCCTGAATTAGCTTTCGAAGAAACTGATACTTTGTCATAAGAAGAAAAATTGAACAAATTTGCTATGAAATGCTTTAATCCTTTTTATAGCCAAGATAGAATTGTGCATACTGTGTTATGTATGCTTACAGGGAGTTTTTTAAACAACAGTTCTTTCGAAATAAAAGTGAGCCCTTTTATTACTAATCCTCGACATACTACTAGATATTTGCATCCCTTGTCTATTTTCATTGTGCAAGTGCACTCTCGTCTGAAAATAAACCTTTTACAAATTTAGTGAGTTGCAATTTGGCATCGCCTTATACTATCTCGAGATCTTATTATGCAGTTTATATATAATTTATTTGTTCACGAAGAAGTTTAATTTCATTTATGTACTTTTACAATGAATTTAACGTGGTCAAATAAACTATTAAATTGTTTTTTGTTTCAATTTCTTTTAATTTTTTCTTATTTCTAAGCTCATTTTCAATATTGCTTCACTAAAATAATTATTACAAGAACATTATATGCTTATTACAAGAATTAAAATATCCAATTTTACTGAAGCATTTCTCTAAGAAAATATATAGAATTGTTATGTATTACTGATTTCAGTTTGATTTAAGTTGTTTTAAAGGTAATGATTTAACTTTTTGCTTCAGACTCAAAGTTTAATTTGTTTTAATTTTTGTAGTTGAACTTAAGTTCTTTGGTTTGTTTAAAAGTAATTGTAGTCATTTAATTTGTTCTCTTGACAGTTTTGGTTAACGCTGATTTTAAGTTGCTTGTGTAATTAATTTTTCTTCTTTACTTTTGGTTGGTTAATTATTTAAATTCTGTTTAGTTTATTATTTTTCTTAACTTTGGTTGTTAATGTTAATCTCTTGATAAGTTGATCCTTAAGGTCAATTTTTTTAAAGTTTTGTTTACACAAGTTGGTGTTTAAAGTTTAATTTAAGTTTTTCTGTTATGCCCCCTTTTCTGCTAAATTTGGGATCCATATTTTCTGACTTTGGTGGTCGTTTTGGTGTTGTGGAGAATATATAAAAATTTTCATACTTGATTATTGTATTTTAACTGAAGTAATTTTTATTTCTTACTATGGTGGTCGTGTTTGGTGTCGGAATAAACCCAAGAAAATTATCTGTGAAATTATTATATTTTTATTTAAGTACTTATCAGTATTGAAGTTAAATTGTTGTAAATTCTATAATTTACTCTTATCCCTTCAAAACTTCGATTCAGTCCGTTGCCCTTCCAAAGAGATTTACGACCTTGTTTTCGATTTCTTCGCCCGTTAGACGGTCGTCTGTGAAACCTCTGTCAACATTTGGAAAAATTGCACCCTGCGGAGAGGCTAGTTTCTACATTACTAACTCTGCCGTAGGGTCTGGTTGGCGCGATGTTTTTTGCTTACTTGCAGGTTATTCATATGTTGGATTGGGACCCCTTGCGAGGCTAGCAGCGATGATCGCCAAATGAGGAAGCTCTTTCTATGTGGAGCTGCACCTTCCTGCGTGTTTTTCCCCTGAGGTTGCCGGACTGTTGGCGGTTATACTACCATCAAAAATCGCCAATCAAGCGGTCTTGGCGTTTCGAGTAAAAAGGGCTTGGGAGCTGCTGACGAGGAGGTCTGACGGGAGTTTGACATGCAGCCATTTTAACGCAAGGAGACGGAGCTGAAAGTGTCGGCGTTATCAGAGAAACATCGTTGTCGGAAGAAATAGACGAGAGATGAATACTAAGGAGGGCGACGAAAATGACCGAACATACTAACATTTATTTTTTTCTTTCCTTTCTAGAAGTAAAAGAATCTACATCTTCCATGTATTTCACCCTGTAATCTTCACTGTTTGGAACTTCTAATTGGAACGTCAATGTCGTCTGTATTCTGAAATGTTAAATTCCCTGTTGGGTTGGGTATGATATACCTTTTATATTTTCCACTTAACCGCCCACCATGTACCACTCTGTATTAATTCAAAGTATCTTAAATAAATGCTATATTTAATTTTAACTTCTTGTAATGTTTTCACTTTTAATTTAGAACACTGGACCAGTATTTATATTTCACAACGCAAACCTTAATTATTCTGTTGGAGCCCTTATTCCACTATTTACCGTTTATTTAAAACCTGTTTTTCTACCAGAGATATTGTGTTATCATGTGTGTCACAAACATTATACATTCATGTTATTGAAAATTGTTTATCCTAATATTGACTTATGATTGGGTATTGAACTTAAAACCTATACACCAACTCCTTAAAAAATTAAGCTCCAACAGAATTTATTTTGTTTGGCTTAAAGATTTTATTTATTTAGATTTGCACAATATTTTTAAGGATCTGAATTAAATCCTGAATTATTCATTTATCAGAAGAGCAAAAGCAATTTGATTTCTCAAAATTCCTTTCAGTGTCTTACTGCAAATTCCCTAAAGGAAGCGCATTCAGTTTAAAAAAAAGTAGAATATTTTTATGATCTTTAGAACTTTGTAACCAATCGTTTAGGTGAAATGAAATATCCTTCAAAATATTTGATTTTGAAAGTTATGCCAAACAGGCTGGAAACATATTATTGGATTATTATAAGGAATATGTAAATGCTAAATAAAATTTTCTCGTTGTAAGAAAGAGAAATGGAAAGCACATTTTTAAAGCTGCTTAAGCAAAATTTAAGCAGCTTATAAGTCAAGGTACATAATTTAATATAAAAATAGCTCAGTATGATGTTTCGTATCTTTCTCTATTAATTTTAGCAGTACATTATTTTTACTTTTAGTGATAAATAATAATAACTAAGGAATAAATATTAGAAATTTATTCCAATCACTTAATTTCTAATATTTTATAAATTGGTAATAAGGGCAATTTAAAAAATATGTGTTATGTATGTAAAATGTATGGCTCGGGAACGTTTCTTGAAGATGCATTTCATCTGTTTTTCGGACGTTAATGTTTTAGATCTGTGTACAGAAACAAAGCAGCAGCGTTTTATCATTGAAATGTTCACAGTAAGGTTACTTCACAGAACTTAGCCGTGGACGGTGCGTTTGTAATGCTAATATCCAATGCACTCTGTTGCAAATTGATCCATGCACTTCTGTTACCGACACAATTTCTTCTAGAACACCGACTGGTCCTTCTATTATTGTTACCTTTTTTAACTGATTGCCGAGTTTGGATGCTAATCTGAACTCATATTTTCGACGATAAAATATTACACTATATATGTAACTACTTTAGATTAAACACAAAGCACTGGATTCAAGTAACAGCTCTTATTGGTTTTTAATTTAAATAGATCCTTTTTATGTTTGCTTACCTAAAGCTACGGTTTTTTTGCAACTTCACTGCAGTTAACTGAGAAAATCAGTAATGTAATAATGGGACAATAATAATTATACAGATATATATTATTATTATTATATAAACGTAAAGCACCTAAAGTTAAAAGAACCGAAAGTTGAACACATGTTTAAATACTTTGTTCAGCTATTGGACACTTTGTACCTTATCGCATACTTTTTCCAAGAACGACCATCTTCGGCTTCTTCAGAACCACTATGAATTCTACAAGAAATTCAGTTTGGGCATCTGAAGAATTTAGTAAATTTTCGTTTGATTTCAGTAAGTTTGCGTTTTTTCAATTTTGTATTTCATATTCTCTTTCAATTTTGTTTTTAATCTGACTTTCAGTTTTTTTTTATCCGAAATAGGCTCTGCTTTGATTTTATTATTTATGCAATCTCTATGAAAAGTTTTTCATTTTCTTGGAATTAATAGTTAAACATAATGGGGTTTTAAATCCGCCCATTTTTAGAATATTGTTTAAATGACTATTTGGTTTAAAGTATACTTATATTCAGATTTATCTTTTTATTTGAAATTAAATTAAAAAATCGTCAAACTGACGTGGGAAAAATTCCATTGTATAGCTTAACTGGCAAAAGTGTTTATGTAGCTTGAGAACGAGTTAGCTTGAGAGCGAGCAACGAGGCTTGAGAACAGTGAGTTAAAACATCAACCCGGTGTAGTATTATTTTATTTTGTGCCAAACTGACAAAGTTGTTTAAATAATTGTTTCCAATTGGTGAGAGTGAATTTCGTATTTGACAAGAGTTATATATCTTTAAGATTCAGTTTTAAAAGAAAGCCTGTTAAAGGTAACTAGTTCAACATGTCATTCTTAGCTAGGAATTAAAAACAGGATTTAAAAACACTGGCAGAAGAGTTAGATTTAACCGTGAAACCTGAATTTAAGATTGCCCAGTTGCATAAATTAATTACTGAAAGTCCCGGTTATGATGAGGAATTAACTCGAGAACTACTCGCTGCGATTAGAAAAGAATGAGAAAGAAAGGAGGATGCGAAAGAGAAGAAAGGGAAAAGGAACGCGAAAGAGAAGAAAGGGAAAGGAAGAAGAAAGCGAAAGAGTAGAAAGAGAAAAGGAACGCGAAAGAGAAAAAAGAGAAAGAAAAGAAGAACGCGAAAGAGAACAGCGAATTAGAGCTTTTGAGCTGCAGAAACTTCAACTGAAAGTAATGGCTGCAAGAGCCCAGCCGGTAGAAACTACGCAGTTACATGAATAGCCTTTAAAAATCAGAATTCGCGATGTCATGCCAAGTTTTAACCCTAAAGAAAATGAAATAAGTTTATTTCTGGTGTTATTTGAGCGTTAAGCTAAAATTATGAATACACCTGCTGAAAATCAAGTGACTCAACTTATTTCATTGCTGCCGCCTGATATTGTTCAGCTTATTACTAGAGAACCAGAAGTGGACGCGAAAAAGTATGAATATGTAAAAGCTCTACTGTTACAGCGATTTAAATTGAGTGCGGAAAATTTCGACAAATGTTTAATAAACACCAAAAATATACTGAAAGTACTTGGCATGATTTCTACAATGAATTAAAGAATTATTTAGAAAGATGGCTTAACGGATTAAATATTAAAACTTTTGAACAGCTAAAAGATCTCATGTTGGTTGATCAAATTAAAAAGCGTACTTCTCCTGATTTCAAAGAACATTTTATGAATGAATGGACTACCATCATTTCACCTACTGAGATGGTTAAGGAAATTGAAGATTTTGAAGATGTGAGAAAAACAATCAAACCAAAGTTTTCTGCCAATCAAACTGAGAAAATTAACAAAGGATTGTTTAAACCCGTTACGATAATTTTGGGGAAAAATAGAGCATCCGCCTCATTTTAAGCACTCTAATAATGGGATGATTCAAAATACCAGAAAGATCACCGACAAAGAAGTCAGTTCCAAAGCAAGAACCAAGAAAATTTATATGACAAAAGATATCAGCCACGTTGTTTCGAGTGTGCGTAATACGAACATTTTGAACCTCAGTGCCCTCGCTTAAAACCAAATGAAAAGGTAAATTGCGTATCTTCGTGTGATGATTTGTTAGAGACACATACAATTAACGGTTTAGTTAATGGGTATTAAATGCCTATTATTCGAAATACAGGAGCCACAGTAGATGTTATTTCTCGAAAATACGTAGACAATGCAAAAATGACTGGAGAACATGTGTGGGTACAATATCTTTTAAATGACCATTTAGTGTGTCTATCGTTAGCGGAAGTTGAAATTAATTGTGAACTTTATCATATAAAGACAAAGCTGTTGTTACAAATGATCCCGGGACATATGTATTGGGTAAAAAAAGTGCTGAATTGTTCAAAGATAAACCATTCTTTAATTTACAAAAGGTAAATGCGATTTTGACACGATCTCAAGCAAAATGATCTCGTGAAGAAGATCGCAGTAGAGAAACCGAAACGAAGAAACTAAGAAGAATTGACGAAGCTATTTTACCGCAAGCTGTTGAGGAAGACATGGAAATTAAGAAAGTAATTAATTTTAATTCTAAGGAATTAATATAATCTTATCATCAAAGCAGAGATCTAGCCTCATTGCTTAGCGAAGCTAAAAATGGAAATTCCAGCAAGACAAATGATTTCAAAGTAAAACAGAACGGGTTGTTGGGGAAAAAGGAAATAGATAAAAATGGAAATATAATAAAGATAATAACATAATAATGATAGATAATAATAATAGATTTTACCCACACTGCCGCTGGAGGACCTGTTTTGAAGAAGAAAGACCTTGTGTCTGATTTTCTTGAAATCGACAGTTTCCTATAGAAGCCAAACAAATTTTAAATTTAACCTAATTTGGCACTTCATGTTGGTGAATAATTGGTGGCTTTTCTATATGTAAGAAATAAAAAAGGTTTAAGGTACAGATTATTAATAGCTTCTTAATTAAAATATTTAACTTGGGGTTATTATTTCTTTAGTAAACGTTTTTCTTTTAAATTTATATTTTTTTAATCTAATAGATATCTCTATTTTTTGCTCTATCCTTATTATGTATCTTATGTGTTATCTATTCATTCTGCAAAAAATATTAATTACAATAGAAGTAATTGTGCAGACTATTGTATTTGAAAAAAATGTTATAAGAAATGAGTGTCACAAAAGAATAATTAATTAAAAATATTTATTATCTAAATAAGATTTAAGGATGAATGCACGGACTGAACGTTTGTATTTAATATAAGTGAAATTAAAGCAAGCGAATGGAAAATAAATAAGATTTTTTTTCTCCTGAAGCATTTCCTATGAAGTTGCAGCAAAAAAAATGGTTTCCTCTCTTGTTGTATTAAGTGCTGAATTTAGATAACAAACAATACAGAGAAAAGAAATAAAAATAATTTTTCATTTTTTTAACGAATTTGAATATAGTTTGGTAAGATTCGGAAATTTATAAACTGAATAGATTTTTTTTTATAATGGAACTAAATAAAAAGAGAAATATATGACATAGAAGGAAATGAAAATAACAAATATCTTTTGAAAGAAACCAATAAAAGAAAGGCACTTTTTTCGACAATATTCACCCTCTCCCACGCGTCACTAATGATGATTTTCTTGAAATATTTATTCTTTTGTTAAATCTGATGTGAGGATAGCAAGTTACTCACTCTTAATCTTTGATTACCAAAATTTGTATTATAAATTCCTGCCTCCCTTATGCATAGTCGATGTCATTTAAATCCTGGAATCAAAACAAATCAATAATTTAAATTTGATTATTTATTACAGCAAAGCACTAATGTGCTATGTGCCCTGGTAGAATGTTTTCCTGCTAATAAATGCTTTCGTTTCCAATAAATGTTGTGTTCTCTTCGCACTACAAGCAGGATTAAACAAACAGAAGCTCCCCGCTGTGAGAAATGAAAGAGAAATGAACAACTAAGGTCAGAAATTTTGTGTATTTGGTTACTGACTGGAGCCGCCCAGTCGGTCTAGTTGCTAGCTACGCTGATTCCCGTACCGAAAGAGCCCGACTCAAATCCTGGAGAAGGCACATTCGTAAGTGTATAGTATCTACACGTCAAGGGGACACCTCAATATAAACGAACAGCTGGCAGTCCTCTCGAAAGGCTGTGGCAAAAGAAGAGGGTTGGAAGACCTTCGGACCCCCATCCAGATATATTCTCCCTCAAACCTGGGGTAGAACTGCACGGTTTCTTCGGCGGGACTATAGCTCTACGAGAAAAGGTGAAATTTCATTGTTCTGCCCAACTTCTAGCTTTATCTGTACCTGGCTACTGACTAGCCGCCTGGTCACTTGGATAATGATTGTAGCTGAAGAATTCCCCCTCCCGGGGGTTCGAATGGGAGCAGTCCCGGAGGTTCCAATGGGACTATGATGGGAAGCAACTACTTAAATATTTTAAGTGAGTAATTGGTTTTTAACTTCGCTTCTGTGATCATCAGGTGTATCGTTAAATTCCCCAGTACTTAAGCATACTTCCATATTTCATAAATACATGCAAAATACACTCTATAACAAAAAAATCGACGCACCAAGAAGGAATCATAGGATTGCTTTGAAATTTCGTATGAATAAATGTTTTAACCAAATATGCAAATGATTAAAGTTTGGTGTCTAATGAATGAATAGTGCGAACTACAGCGCAACGTAAGTGCTTATCCAGCAGCTGTATATAAGGTGCTGTTCTTGAATGGTTGTTCAAAATTTCTGCTGCATTGCGATTTAGGATACCTTTCAACGACTGAAAAAATACCTCACGGTAGGATTCGAGCTCAGTACGACCAACTGTCAGAGTTTGAAAGGGGTCGTGTCATTGAATTGAAAGAGGCAGGTTGAGCAAATCGGAGAATTGCTCGTTATATGAATCGAAGCGATGCGGCGATTAGAAGATGCTGGCAAGAATGAGTGGACAATGGCAAATTTCAGCCTCAGGATGGTAGCGGTTGACCTAGGGCCACAAAGTGATTGAAGACTGAGTGATTCTCAGATCAGCTGTCACAACGCCTGATTCATCCTTATCAACCATCAGATATGCCAACCGCAGACGAGTTTCCACCATGACCATTCACAGACGGCTGATAGAGCAAAAACTACTCTCGTACCGACCGTTGCGCCACCTGCCACTCCCTCCTGCACACTGTCGAACCAGATTACAGTGGTGCTTGGCTCAATCAGATTGGAATGATGCTGACTCCGGACGCATAATCTTTAGCGACGAATCCCGCTTCCAGTGTATCGTGACGATCATCTATGAAGTATCTGGAGACGCCCATAGCAGCGTGCCGATCCTGCTTTCACTGTTGCACGCCCACAGGCCCTCAGCCGAGAGTTATGGTCTGGGGTGCCGTTTTCTTTGATAGCTGGACCTCTTTGGTCTTCATTAGAAGCACACTTGCAGCACAGCGGTACGTCGAAGACATTCTGAGACCCGTTTTGCAGTACCCAGGCCTTATTTTTCAGTGAGATAATGCCAGACCACATACGGTACGCGTTGCTATGAACTGTGTTACAGCTTGTCCAGCCAGATTGCCAGATCTCTTTTTTTTTTTCGAGCATGGCTGAGTTATGTTGGGAAAGCGACTGCTTCTACCAACGAATGTTGATGACCTAGCCGACAACTGGAGCAAATTTGGCAAAAAATACTTCAGGAGACCATCCGGGAGCTTTATCAGTATATGCCACTCCGTGTGGCAGCTTGCATCGAGGCTAGAGGTTGGTCAACACCTTATTCAGCTCGTTACTTTGTAACTACGTAACTCTGAAAGAAGTAGTTCAATTGTTTTGAAATTTGAATCACTTTCTATTCTGTACATAGTCTTCCTATCCACCAACTTTTGTCTGCATCGGACAGCTCATTCTTGTTGCATTGATTTTTTTGTTACAGAGTGTAATTGAGATAGGAATAAAGACTTTGCCTTATTGATGTACAGCTAATAAAATAATCGTGATATAAATCATCATTTGGTAACGTGTAATCGAGAGCCTGATACTCTGTCAAAAGCCCAGTGGGATATACTTGAACATTTGCTAAACTTGAAGATGAATAGATTTGAAATAAATATTAATTAACTGGATGATCTAAAAGTGCATATCAATAAAAAAGACTCTGACAAAATGTCGCTGATAGGCAGTGAAAGTATAAAAGTATAACGGTATTTGGCAATGCTGCTTTATTTTGCGAATTTCTGAAGGTTCAAATTGTTGTTAGATTATCTAAACGAAATTAAATTTTATAAACAAAAGTTTGATGTCTGGACACCACGTGACTTCCTTGTACGGTCTATTTATATTATGCACATTTTTGCTGCATTTCATTTAAATTTATTTTCGCGAATTTCATTAGAAACATGTGTTGTTGTTTCAAATCCCCTTGGGGCAGGAAAGCCTAGACCAAGTCCAAGAGACCTTGCCGCACAAGCAAATCGCCAGATTTGGATTGAAATTAGAAACATGTTAGCTTAAATTTAAGGTAAAAATACATTTCAGGTACCCCTTGGTGAAAATTGGCGATTTCCTGGTGCCATTGTTGTTTATGTCCAACGCCCTCTTCCCCAGTAAAATGGAGTCTAAACCATAATGTAATTAAACATGACTAAAGCAAAAAATATATAATCTCTATAAACTGAATTTTAAATCAAACAAGGAACTGTTATAAGTTTGGAAATACATATTATATAATCTACGCAGAACAAGAAGGAAATATCGACTTACCTTATTTAAAAATTTCTGTTTCATCGATATGTGTGACACACAGAGTTCCTTAACAGCATCCAAAAACTACTTACAATTATCTAAACTAGAATCTGTGCACTGCCGGCGCCTTATTAATTCACAAAAGCAAAAATGAAAAATATCCTCCTGACTGTTGGTAGAATTTCTTTCGAAAATCCCTTTCTATTACACCCCACATACATTTCAGTGTGTTGATATGAGCTCCGGTTTCGAATTCTTAAACCTCACTGCGTAATTTGCGGAGAGGTGAACTAAGGCATTTAAATCTTCATTTACACACCAGTCAATTAATGTTTACTTTCCCATCGTTCCAAAGTGTACAGAAACTTCAGATTAATCGTACCGCCAGGAGGCATTTTAAGCAACGTACTTTTTAACCAACATTTCATACCTAAGTAAGCCCTTACAAATATTTTACCATCAGTCAAACTCACAGCAATCACGCATAACAGCCAATCACGTCATAACAGGATTTCCTTAACATTCGACTAATCAGGTTACAATAAAAGAAACACCAACTTGGCGATAAATGAAACTACTTGCGTAGTCATGGAACCATTGCTACGAAGTTGAAACTTTAGTGGTTTTAACTTTGTTACGAAGTTGAAATTTTACTCATTTTAACTTTTAACAATTTTTTAAACTTTCTAAAAACTGCCTAACTTAACTGACTAGTACCGGACAAACTGAACTAAATAAATCAATACTACAATTCCACTAAGCTGAAGGGTGGAACTGAGTGACTGGACTGTTTCAAATAATACTAAATATAACTTTTCTTAAATCAGTTAACTGACACAAAGCAAAGTAATTCATCTTAATAAATCTTAACCTGAAAAGCACAAAAAGGAATAAATCCTCTCTGGTACTCGGTAGAACTGAATACCATTTCTCAACATTTCTAAAATTCACTCATTTCAATATTAACTCAAGAGCACAAGTTGAGATTCATTAAACACCTCATAAGCGCCAGAGAAGAAATATTCCAAAAAACAATCAATCAGTTTCAATACGAAAAATCAAGCAATAGTTTTAACTTTCCTGGCCCCTAAAACAAACATTCAAATATTCAAAAGGCGTGGTTAGTACATATTTGCTAAAAATAACAGGGCGCGTTGTATGCATAAACATTTTCCCAAAATCCCGATAAAATATCCATGTTTCTTAAAAGCCTTACAGTTCAAACAAATGAAGTGACTGAACACACCAACAACGTAACACAAAAAAAAAAAACAAATGCAATTAATAACATAAAATCACACTCATTTATTAATATCTTGGATACAATTATAGGAGAGATGGCCAGACTACCCTTACATACAATAGCAATTAATATTCTACATTAAATTTCCTTCAAGAGTCATTTATCAAGATAAAATTTTGCAATTTAACATAATAACGATTAATTCGATTACACTAGAGCATTAATTAAACTGGATTTCTCACAAGCTAATATAGAAATTACAGTTAGCATAAATTTCATATTTTATAGACAATAATTTTAAATTCTCCTAAGACACATAATTTTTATCTATTATCAAAAGGAATTCTCTTACTACCAGTTACGCAAGATTAAATTAAATTACTCGCACTTGACAAATATTATAAAAATACCAAAGAAAATATAAGATAACTCACAGTTGAACTACCGGAATCCATCATCATAAGAAGCTATAGGCGACGTCGGCAGAAGAATCTCCTCACTGAATTCGTCCTAAGTAATCAGCTCCAAAATAAAGTTCAAGAAAAATGACATCTTGTAGAACCATAAATGAAGTCTCCTTTAATTAATCGGCTTCAGATTAAAATTCAAGAAAATGACATCTTGTAGAATCATAAATGAAGACGCCCGGAAATCAAAAATTCTAAAATATGGAAGTAGATGAAAGGAGAAACCAAGGGAATAAACTAGGTGACAACCAGGTGCTTCAGCTGTCAACGATAACGGAAACTTTACGAGCGATGACACAATGTTCAATTTTCTCTTCTCGCGAACGGAATGCTTTGCACACGATTTGCAACAACGAGGCGGCAGAAAACATTCATTTTGCAGGAAAAACCACTTCGAACTCAGAAGAGATCGCTCGAAGTTCCCAATTTCAGGAAAATTCTCAATTCATCAATCTTCAAAGCTTTGAATGGGTCTCTCATGAATTCCGGCGCAGGCCGCCGCAGCATCGCAAGCGCGAGCCACCCACAAGGGTGAAGCTCGGCCGCAGGGCCAAAAGCCCTCTCTGCTAATTCTCTTCTCTCTAGTTGTTACGTACTCAAAAACTCAACTCAACTGACTTCTAAACTCGCGCAAAAACCGAGGAAAACTCGGTTTCTGCTTCCATAAAATATTACTGGTCAAAACCTAACATATAAAATTAAATTTCGCCAACCCAAGAGTTTCACTATAATTTAACCGAACAAATTTACCCCCTCAAACGAATCAAAATAAAGTCATTGCCCAGAGTCGACGGTTGATCATCTGAAAAAATGACTCATCCAACACCTGCGAAATTTTGAGACTAAAAATTCGACCCCCTTTAGTTCCGACAAGCGGAAAAATCTAAGAAATAACAACAAAAAAACTGCCATTTCAAGATCCAATTTACAACCTTTCTTTCAAAATTATATAAGCAAGGCAACATTCACAAAGCGAGAGTGTAAATGAAAAAGCGGGAAGCCAATTACGATATCCATTTTACTGCTTCGTGACAAAAGACGTGGGAAACAACACTATACTGCCTTTAGTTCCAACTCTTATCTTAAAAACTATTTCCACAGATGTTACTTCCGTCAAAAGATGTTCCCTTTCTTCTTTAGAAAATTGGACCGTTGAAGAAATATAATTGCCTAATGACTTTAAATACATTCTTTACAAATATATGTATATTCAGTATGCTCTTCAGAATTTCAAATTTAAAAATCAAATACAAATGGAAATAAAATATTTAAATAATTGATTACTTAAATGACTAAACACACTTAAATTTTGCGACACAGAATTCAATATTAAAAAGAAATTCAACTATGTTAGTTTACATTTAGGCCCTAGTTTAGAACTGGGTGCCCCTTCGATTGGCGACAAATTTTGTTCAATTCTGGCAATGAAACTCCATTTCTGGTCACCATGATAGTTTTAACTTGATTTTAGCTTCCTGATTTTTTTAAGTGAAAATAGATAGATGTGTACATGGACAATGTCAAGGCAGTGCTCAATGCCGAGTTTATGCAATTTTCTGATGTTTTTTAAGTGAAAATATATCAGTGTGTACATGGACACCGAGTTTGTGCAATCCTTCGACTTCTGATTTTGGTTTTGTGTAGCGGCCATCTTGAAATTGCAACTTCTTAGCGCCGAGTTTGACGTCAAAAAAGAATCGCCAAAAAAAAAGAAGCATCCAATTGTAAACGTTTACCTACATTCATATAAACATTTAAAAACGAATATTATTAAGCAAGCATTTACATAAATCAAATTTAAGCTCTTTGATAGTTTAAGTATAAATTTCAAGTTTAATGGTGTGATAAAGAGCTTTTGGTAAAGAAGAAAATTACACGAAATAAGCAGCATTGAAAGTTGATGAAATGTTGATATTTATTAATTCTTATTAGTCCAAAAGGGCTATTAGTTTCGAAATGGGATTTTGCGTCGAATCATTGTAAATGCGTCGTAACATTATTAATTGAAGTCTTAATTTAGAAGTCAAATAACGAAAATCAGCGTTATATTTTCAAATTTTTACAGGACTAGTTTCGATGGTTTTACCGAATACCACCCTCAGTTGCAAAAGCGCAACTGAACAAGATAAGATATAATGGTATAATAAGATATAAGATATATTAATATGATCATATCTTACCTCATTCATTTGCGCTTTTGCAGCTGAGGATGGTGGTTCGGTAAAACCATCGAAACTAGTCCTGTAAACATTTGAAAATATAACGCTGATTTTTGTTGTTTGACTTCTAAGTTAATGTTTGTTCAACGTGTTATTGTATTTTATTCATTGAAATTCAGTTGAAATTCGGGAAAATGTAAGATATTTCAAATTGAACCTGTTTGTTGTGGATTAACAAGCTAAGTTATTTGGAAGCAATAGATGAAGTTCTTAAGGATATCCGTTTATTGCTGTTTGAATCGGATTGATTTAAATAATAAAAAGGTATTTAATTCATGATTTGTCTAATTAAAAATATTCAGTATTTTCATCGAATGACATTATATATTTTAAAATTATTTATTTCATATTTTGTAAAACTTTAATTAATTTTTGATTAACAAACTCAAGGACTTGAAAGTAAACAGTAGCGACACTGTACGGAATACTGCATTTTTCTCCAGCGAGCCAGATCTACTATCGCAAAATCTAAAGATATATTATTTTTAAATATTTTGTGACTTTGCTGTTGAATTGTATTTTACGTGAAGTAAGTGCGAAGAACGTGGCATTTAATAAATAAAGTTAATACAGGAAACATTACTAGTTAAAAGACAAGGACTAAGTTTTACAAGCCTTCTTACCGAGAAAATTGAACACTGATATGATGAATTGAGGGAAGACTGAAAGTATAGAAAAAGTGTATGCCAACACGTTACATTGCATCGGGAATTTTAAACATATGCTGTGCTGCTCTTAAAAGTTTTTGTGATTTTCTTGTTGAATTGCATATGTCATAAGTGCAAAAGAAACGATGCTTAATAATACAGTTAAGAAAGCAAGAGAAGACTAGTATACTTGCGACTTCAGCAAAAGCGTAGAACTCTTTGACAAACTCTTTTGAATGAAAATCTTTAAACTTTCAGATTTCTTTTCATGTTTTTCTCAATAGGGTGTGCTCTTCCCAAACTATTTTTAAGGAGAAAAAGGTTTTTGTCTAGCTGTAAATGCTTTCTTGCTTTTCAGTTAGTGGCTAGTTGATTAATTGTTCAAATCAAAGTGCACAAGACTGTCTCCTTAAGAGAAGGGTGTTTTCGGGGAAAGTCTACCAGGGGTCGAGAGGTAAAATCGCTAAACACTGTTAGTTCGACACAGTCTCAGATCTCGATAAACGAACTTATTTCCCTGTGTATAAAGCGATCCCTTGAAAAGTCCTCCACGAAGACGTATACTGCGCAAAAAAAGAGGGGGACTGTTCTGTATCTGCCGTTTTACTGGATCAATTGAAAAAAAATTAAATTGCATTTTCCATGTCCCGAAAGCACGACTTAGGATATATATTAAATTTATATATAGCATTGTTCTAACATAAGTATTTTGACACAAAATCGCACTTTTTCTGAAATAACATGCTAATTTTCTTCCATATTTCTATTCTACGACTCAAATTATGCCTATACATTAAATGTTGTATTTTTTGGTGAGAAATGCACGGAGAAATTTAAAAATTTATCTTGGCGCAATTTTTTTCAGTTTGTGCCATTAATAATTCACTTAACGAACCACTTAATTTATAGCAACCTATTTCCCTTTCCTTTTTTTTCATTGTACACGAGCGGAAAAATGGTCATTGTTCATACTTTCAAATAAGTGTAACAAAGTGCGTATAGCATATTTGGCGTTATTCTCTGTTATAACGTTTATGCCAAACTTCAAAACACACCAAAATGTAAATTCACGTATATCTAAGGAAATGTTGGATAAAAACTCTAATTTTTTGCAGGTATGCTTAGAAAAACATCTATTTTAATATGATGGTAAAAATTCTATTGGTTGCAATTCAAAAGTGTTTTCGAAAAATGTTTGAAAATTATTTAAAAACACAGGTTTTAAAGTAAGTCACAAAAAATTAACGAATTTCATTTGGAATGAACCTAAATTTCGAAATGTGAAAGGAAGAATAAAATATATTTGATAAAAAAGAGATATTAATAAATATATATCAAATTCAATTGACATTGAGGAACTAAAGTTTTGAGAGCTAATTTTTTTAAAACTACTTGTGCGATTTTTTACAAAACTTCGCAGTTTTGCATAATTTCAGTCGTAGAATCGAAATATAGAAAACAATTGCCATATCATTTCAGAAAAAGTTCGATTTTGTGTCAAAATACCTATATTACAACAATGCTATATATAAATCTAATACATATTCTAAGTTGCGCTTTCGAGACATGAAAAACACAAGTTGAATTTCGTCAATCGATCCAGTAGAACGAGAGATACAGAACTGTCCCCCCCTTTTTTTTGCCCAGTGTACTTTTCTTAGGCAGATAGCTTTGTGTACTTTTCTTTAATCTAAAGAATCCAGTCCAGCCTTTCGTGCAGGTTTCTATATGAGAAGCTGGTTCGTGCTTAATCAACACATGGAAAAAAAAAACAAAAAAGTTATTTATGTAATCAACATGTTGGTTGGGATCTGAATCCAGATCGAACTACTAGTGCTCAGTTATCTTTTCCACTAAACCACTAGTGGATCTAGGAACTGATGAGAGAACTGATAATTGTGACTCGTTAGTAACGAACTAATTATATCTGAGTAGTTATACAGTAATGAAAACAGATTAACATGAGTGCTTATAAGAAAACGAAAACTATATTTGTCGTTCTAAAACGGGTACATGATCAGTTTACATTTAATGCTAGAGTCAATAGTTTTTAATAAATAGCTATTGATCTCATCTGCTCTGTGAATGAGCATATTTTATTGGAAAATAAAAGATTATACCAGACATAACTCATGAAGTCTTGAACTCTAACCATTTGAAAGTTAGAAATTTAAGTGAAGGGAATAGCATACGTTCGTGACATAGAATTTATAGCCTTTTTATTGGTCATTTGATACTTTAATGGAAAAGATGTGATTTGTGATCTCTGACAACAGCATAGGAACCGTACTATAGCGAAAAAGAGATAGCCTCACTTATAAAAGGATTCTGCTGTTTTAAAAGTATTTTATAGGAGAAAAGAATTATATTCTTGGAAGCATAAATTTCTATTTATATCTTTAAAATCAATTAAGAATAATTTCTTTTATTTTCCGCGGAGCGGCATGGGCAGTATTCCAGAGCAAAAATTTGTGTTTCAACCTATAAATCTTAAAAAAAAATGTGGTTGCATGTAAGGACGATTTGGCAAAACTGAGGAACGATTTAAGGAACTTCATGAGCTGCAGATACTCTACATGAAAGGAACTTAGATTCCATATACCAAAACTTGAGGGAAAATTCAAAGCGCTTTCGTATATGTTGTGAAATAAATAATAGTTAACAATGCTACTAGGCTTCACATATAGGACTAATATAAGTGTTGCGTGCGGACGGGTTCGTAATAGATTCAATGGACACATGTCCCATGATAGATTGATAAAATTTATTTTATCAAAGGAGTTTAAATGAGAAAGGTTTTCGAGTTCTGGAACCTTCCACAGAAATACTTATACAGGTGTTCAGGATATTATAGAGTACAATCAGTAGTTAAACTTCAGACTTCTAAGAAAGTTAAACACAACGCAATGCAAAGCCCATCTAAAGAGCGAAGCTAACCCGGAGATATCTCAGTACTCCGAATTTACGCGGAATTAACAACTGAGATCAGATGTTCTCTCTGGTCTTATACACTTTTCACCTGGCCACCGAAATACTTCTAGTACTTTCTGCTTCTCGAAATTACTAGAAGACG
The DNA here is from genome assembly GCA_000611955.2 of Stegodyphus mimosarum. Lineage (NCBI taxonomy): Eukaryota > Metazoa > Arthropoda > Arachnida > Araneae > Eresidae > Stegodyphus > Stegodyphus mimosarum. The sequence goes on along the minus strand of KK115202.1, from coordinate 850,081 downwards.
TGTGAAAGCCGGATTACTCTTAAACAAAATATAAATTACAGTTATTCAGTTACAATATCTATTACAGTTATACTGGAATCGGACTAAAATGTCGCCAACTTTGGCGACTTTTGACGATTTTTTGTCAAATTTGGCTACAAAAATTAGTCGTGAAAACCGTCATTAGCTTGGCGATATCTCGCCAAATTAGCCAGATAGCCATTTACTCAATGTTAAATATACTTGCCTCTGTATTCTTACATTTCAGGCATAACACCGTCTCTCTACATTTTCATGTTACATTACACTGACAATTAAAATACAACAATTTCATATATAATTGCATACAAAAATACATCTTAACATAAGCGTTCTGAAGTGGAAATTGCCATCTTAAGTTTGGGCCAATATGATATTCTATTGCAACTTGTTTAGTCTTGACGGGCAACGTTCCTCTGCACTCATTTTGCTTTTTCTGCTGTGGTAAATTGACTATATCCGTTACATTTTAGCCCTATAAATTCCTTCATAATATAACATATTTATGTGAGTGTTGATTACGTTGAGCATCATATTTATGTTATCATTGTAGCAGAACATTTATCCAGACGTGCACAATCGACATGTAGTTTCGTCCAAGTGATTTGCAGATGTGTTCACTATTGTTATTTATATTTCCTATGTCCCAGAATTTCACGTAGAGAATCAGACTAATCTAGCATAATTTTGATAAAACTGAATATCGAACTAATAAGTTTTAAATAAATTTAAAAAAGTACGGCAATGCAATGATTGATATTCTTTTAAATGATTTCAACTCAATCCTGGAGTTGATTATTAATTATCCGAAAGAGTTATTCGTCTTCTTGAATTGATTATTGCTCTTGACCACTTCAAAACTTTTATTTAGTATTTAATCGAAAAGATAAAACACATGAAGGTTATTTGCCCAACGTGAAGGCAGGTTCATGGAGGACTTTGTGAGGGATATTGGGTCTTAATTACTAAAATTTAATTATAATTACAATATAATTGTAAAATTTAACTACGTTTTCAATTGAAATTGCACTGTAATCGCAATCACATTGTAATTATATAGTAATTGTGTAATCTAATTACATATGCAATGCAATTGCAAATAATTGCATTTATATTTACAAAGTTATTGTATAATCTAATTAGAATTATACAGTAATTATGAAATCTAATTAGAGTTACAATGCAATTTCAATTATATTGTTAATAAAAAGCAATTGTATAATCTAACTACAATTACAATCTAATTGCAAGTATGTAACCTAACTGCAATTACAATGTAATTGCAATTATATAATCTAGTTGCAGTTACAAAGTAACTATAATTATAAGTAGATATTTATAATTACATAATTAAGAAAGTAATTGGCAATGCTAATGTCAGAGCCTAGAGAAAACGTGATCATAATTGAAAATTGCGATAAATGACAGTATGTCCGAAATAATTCATAATTATGAATAGTAATTTGTTCAGTAATACAAAGGAATAATCTTATGTAAGAAACATATTAGTATTTTCAATTTGAAATCATCCTGCTTAGTTTCTAGATGTAATTTCAGCTTATAATAACACCACAAATTATTAAATGCTGCACATAAATTTAACTTACACATTAAAAACTCTGTTAAACACTACACATTAATTTCGGTTGCTTCGTATAGAACTAAATGTTCTTAACTTTGTTAAACAGATAACCGTGTTAATCATCATGTTTGCTGACAGATATGTGAATTTGAGTTATTCAGTTGAGGAAAAACAAAATATGAGTGTGCCCCTGTGAAAAGGGATGGCATTGTGGAGAAATTTTATGGGAAGTGGCCTTTTTTCCTTTTTTTTTACATTACACAGGTAATAAATCACGAAAACGTCATTTAGTTTTCTTGTTTCAACAAAGGGATCCGTAACTGGGGTAAACTAATTTTCAAAATCTTATTCATTTTAACCTGTGTTCATTTCAGCTAGCAGAAAAATTATTCTGATCCATTACCATCCTGCTTAATTGCTTTGAGTACTAAAATATTCAGTAAGACTACTGATTGCGTATTAGTTATTAGTTTGTTATTAAATACGATACATATTTTCAAGAAATAGTTAAAAAGACATTATCTTCTTAGAAGTAAATGCACTGTACGATCTATTTTCTAGAGCTTCAGGTAAAAATAAACATGCATAATTTTGTTTTAAGTGTCTGTAGAAAGTTCCAATATAAGATTAGGTTATATGGATTACGGAAAACAGACAAAGGCTTATCTACTTAAGGAGAGAGATTCATTGTGAAGGATCTCTCTCAGAGAAACTGGCTGGAATTCACATAACAGTGGGGACGACCAAGAAAAGCCTTATCAAATCAGACGTTCTCAGAGATTTAAACCTGGAGCAAACTAATAATTTTAGAGATCTTACCGCTCGACCGCTGCTGAACGCAAAATGCAGGAAAATGGCGTTAATATTAGAATGATATTAACTTTGATGTAGAGCTTTATTAAATATAAATAAAACTTTCAATAGCTAGTTAAAACACGTTATTTTTCTATAAATTGATGCATCTGTCGAACTATTTTCCATAGCATCGGGTGTAAATAAACAAGCATAATATTGTTAAGAAATGGCTTAAAATGACAACTGCCGACAGAAAAATGGCATTAGTTTTTTTATCCGAGGCCATCCTGCAAAATTATTAAGCGAATTTCAACTTGGAGAAATGATGCTAACTGTAAAATAAAGCTTTATTAAATATAAGCCATATCTTCAATAGATAGTTAATGTAAATTCCACTGCAAGCGAATTGTTTATGCAGGAAATTTTTCGGACGAAATAAATGTGTGTACATTTTTAAGCAAAAGTATGAGCTAATTATTTATTTCAATGAACAGGGCAAAGCCTACAGGGGTAAGGATGCCTTCGTGAAGGACATCGTAAGAAACACTGGCTTATACTCATGAGAAGAAAACAACGAAGATGCACAAATGTATAGATAATTTTTCCGGAATTTGAACCTGAATCGACATACAACTATTAAAAAAATCTTAACGGTTACTGTCTTAACTACTCAAACGTCTTAACTGCTTGGTTCAGCTGAGGATGATGGTTCGGTAAAACCATTGAAACTAGTCCTGCAAAAATTTGCAAATATTACGCTGATTTTTGTTGTTTGAGTTCAAAATTAATATACTCGGTTACTGTTAAGCCCAAAATTTAATTTTCGTTTGCAGTTACATTGCAATTCTAAATCCCAGTATGTTATAACTACACTTACAGCTGCATTATTTACAAGTGTAGCTATAAATTAACTACAAGGAGTTACCAAATTTGTTCCGACAATAAAAGATAGTTTAAATTAAAAAAGTTAAAGATCTCATGCTTTGTCGAATGACAACAGTCTGAGAATATATTATACACGACGGAACATGTAAGGTTACTTAAGATCTTATATTTTGTGCACTGGTAGCACATGTCGAAGCCTGCATCTGAATTATTTCCCTTTATCTCGGCCGTCAGTTTCCGAGCATTAATCGTGTCTAAAAAATTTGTTTTTGTTTTCAGGAGAAAATATATTATATCATAAGTAAAAAATAATCCTTGTCTCTCAGGGTGTAATAAACTTGGAGTAGTAATAAATCAATTGTAATTACATTATAATTCTAGCAAATGTACACTGCGCCAAAAAAAAAAGTTACACTTTTATATCTCCCGTTCTTAGATTTACGCACAGCATTATTCTAATATAGGAATTTTGACACAAAATCAAAATTTTTCTGAAATGACATACGAATTTGTTTCCATATTTCGATTCTAGGACTCAAATTGCACCTAAATATTAAATTTTATAAAATTTGGTGCGAAATTAATGCAGAAGTACCAAAACTTATCTTGGCGCAATTTTTTCGGTTTGCGCCAAGAATAATTCACTTGGCGAACTTCTTAATATATAGCAACCTATTTCCCTTTCCGTTTTTACATTGTAAATGAGCGGAAAAAAGGTCATCCTTCATTATTTCAAACAATTTTAACAAAGTGCGTAAACTGCATTTGGCGTTATTATCGCTTATAAGAAATATGCCAAATGTCAAAAATCAGCAGTATGTAAATTCACGTATATCCTAGGAAATTTTGAATAAAAAACTCATTTTTTGCAGGTACAATAGAAATACATCTACTTTAAGATAAGGTTAAAACTTTTATGGATTACAAATCAAAAGATTTTTCGAAAAATTTACAAAATTATTTAAAAATACAAATTTTTAAAATAAACAAAAAATGAGGGGAATTTATTTGGAATGAACCTAAGTTTTGAATTCTGGAAGAAAGAATCAAGTAAGTTTAGTAAAAAAAAAGATATATTAATAAATATATATCAAATTCAATTAACATGGAGAAATAAAATTATGAAATCTAATTATATTAAAAAGTACTTATGCGATTTTTACAAAACTTGGCAGTTTGGCGCAATTCAAGTCGTAAAATTGAAATGTGGAAAAAAAATTGGCATGCCATTTCAGAAAAAGTCCGGTTTTGTATCAAAATACCTATATTAGAACAATGCTATGTATAAATCCTAAGTCGCGTTTTCGAAACATGAAAAACGCAAGTTGAATTTCGTCAATCGGCCCAGTAGAACGGGAGATATAGAACTGTCTCCTTTTTTTCTTCGCTGTGTATATACAATACTTTTATAACAGCTGCTATAATTTCATTGAAGTTAGTTGTATTTGTAATCGTAGAATCGTAGATGGTGCAATAACGATAACACTATGATTGAATTAGCTGCAATTACAACTGTGCTGTAACTGTAAAATTTTTAATACAGTTACATTACTATTGAATTAATTGTAATTGCAAGTACATTTTAGTTGAATTAGCTACAATTAAAGTTACATTGTATTTGTCTGATTTATAATACAATTGCATTGCAAGTTAAGGATTTCAAATTATAAAGATTTAAAATTATCTTATAATTGGTTTAATTGTAATTGTAATTACTTTGTGATTTTATAAGGTATTTCTCCCACCTTCTTCGCATAACTTCGTGGTATAGTGGTCAGGACGCGGGGCGCGTATTTCAGAGACCCGTGGATCGAGTCCCGGCGAAGGTGCTGCTCATTTTTCATGTCTCCTGCTTCGAAATAACCTTATGTTTCTACAAGTAGATCCGGAACTTAAAAAAAGGTTGTGGATGATGATTTTCCACCACCGTGATTTGGCGATTGGGTCCCCTAATTCCCAGTCGCCCTTTAAAAGGAGAAGTATATAAGGTATTACTCCCGCATGCCTTCGGGATGTAGTGGTCAGCACGCTCGACGCGTTACCGAGAGGTCTGTGGTTCGATTCCCGGCGAAGTCGTTGCTCATTTTTCAATACTCCTGCTTCAAAAATACCTAATGTCTCTACAACTGACGCCCGAACTAAACGGTGGTGGATGATGATTTTCCACCAACGGAATTTGGCGACTGGGTCTCCTGAACCCCAGTCACCCTTTAAAAGGGGAGGATATCTAAGGTGTTCCTCCCACCTTCTTCGCATGCCTTCGTGGTGTAGTGGTCAACACGCTGGGTGCGTATTCCGGAGGCCCCTGGTTCGAGTCCCGTCGAAGGCGTTACTCATTCTTCATGTTTTCTGCTTCGAAATAAACTAATGTTTCTACAATTTCAGCCACAGATACATAATAATTACAAGCAATTCAGGTATTAGATAATTAATTACATTTTAATTGAAGTATTTATATTGTATTATAATTTTCAACCAATTACAAATTTAATTGCTTTTTCTCCGAATCTGTGATAATGGTTTTGTAATGATTTGCGAACGAAAGTTTTTCTTAGTATAACTAAGCGCTCTATAATTTGGCCTCAATTTTAGTGTTAAGATAGAATTTGGTTTTATTCCTCTCTTTTACAGATTACGAAAAAGTACGCGTAGGATATCCAACTAACGATCTAGATATTTTTTAAAGATGAATTTTTAAGGCAATTTGGTTCATATTCATGTACTGCGTATCGAAAACCAACCGAGTATTGGAAGAAATTATTAATTAATTAATGCTTAATTTTCTAATCATTCACAGAGAGAGCAGGTTTGGCATTACAGTAATCTATAACTTAATCTTTCCATTTTTCACGCTGCTGTATGTTGCATTGCCACAACGTTGTCTGGCACTCCGACTGGCATATATCCAGTTTTAACCGTTGTTGTCAATTGTTCTCAAGGCATACATTAAACACTGGTATTAGAGAATATCCAGGCTTTTGCAAAAGAGAAGCTATGCTAACTCGTAACCAGATTGTAACTCGTTAAAGTTTCAGAAAAAATACAGTAGATATAATAAAATTCTTACTTTGTTTTATTTTATGTATTTTTTATAATAAACACCATTTTATAATTATTTTATTATAATTTTTAATTATACTCTTTTTAATATTTGTATCACATTTTTCATTTTTTAATTTTTATTGAGGTTATGTATTTGCTAACCTGCAGTATGGAATATCAAAGAAAATTGCCCACTAACTAATCTTGATTGAATACTTTTGCATTAGTTACAGCTCATCTATACTGTTATGGATTTTGTACTTGAGTAGGTAATTTCAGTAGAATTACAAGTAAAGTTGTATTTCTTTTGTAACATGAAAAATCTAAAGAGAAGCTATGCCGGAAAAGCAAGAATGCAGGGACAAGTGCATTTAACATTGAGTAAAAGGGTATCTCGATAATCTGGCGAGATATCGCCAAGCTGATAACGGTTTTCGCGACTTATTTTGTCCTTAAAATTAACGAGAAATCCTCCAAAGTCGCCAAATTTGGCGACATTTTGGTCAGTTGAATAAACGTAATTGACCACTATGTTAGCTGTAACCTTAGCTGAACCCTTGTATTAATTTCGTGTAATTTCGAAAAGCAGAAAGTTCGGTGTCCGTCGAAAACATCGCGGTATAAAACGTCGCGAAGAAAACAACGCAATGCGGTCGCAGTAAAAAACATCGTAGTCCTAAAACATCCTGGTACAAAATATCGTCGTCGAAAATAAAGCGGTTCAAAAACTTCGCAGTTTAAAAACATCGTCGTCGAAAGTATCGTGGTAAAAAATAAAGCTCCTACAAATCATCGACAATCATGACGATGATCATGACAATCATGACAAATCATGACGATAACATCGCACACAGGCGCTTTTCAGGCTTTAATAATTGTAAATAGATATTCGCATAATGATTTGTGAGTTCAAGATGGAAAGGAGGATAATTTTTACTTTCATTTTTCTATTAACTAGTAAATATTTGCTGAAAATGTAAAATGGAAACTTAAGCATAGAAAATTAATGCAACTTATAGCACTTAATAGAATTTTAAACAGATGTAGTTAACTAACAAAGATCATTAATAAATTATTTGTTTATAAACTTTTAGCGTAATGTTTCATGAAAAGTATAATCTAAAAAAGGTTAGGAAACGGAAAATAAGTAACTGTATGAGCTTATCTATAAAAAATTGATAAGTTATTATGATATTATTTTCTTCACTTTTGTTAATCTGATACTCTTATAGTAAAAATTATTTCTTGTTTTGCTTTTAAAAATTTAGTAGTTAATAAAAAACATGAAAGTAAAAATTATCTTTCTTTCCATCTTATGCTCAAAAATCATTATCCAAATATCCATTTACAATTATTAAAGCCCGAAAAACGCATGTGGGAGATTCGATGATTTTTAGGTACTTTATTTTTTACCACGGTATTTTCGACGATGATGTTTTTAAACAGCGAAGTTTTTGAACCACTTTATTTTTGACCGCGATATTTCTTACCACGATATTTTAGAACTGCGATGTTTCTTACCACGATATTTTAGAACTGCGATGTTTTCTCTTTGCTTTATTTTCTCCCACAATGTTTTATACCAGGACGTTTTTGCCTTGCGTTGTTTTCTCCGCGACGTTTTCGTCCGCGATGTTTTTGATGCCATGTTTTCGGCTGTAACCTTTAGTTCCGGGTGAACTGAGATATATCCGAGTTAGCTTTCACTTTAGATGTGCTTTGCATTATGTTGTGTTTAACGTTTTTAGTAGTTTGAAGCGTAACTACTGATTATACTGTGTGATACTGGGATATCCGTACAAGTATTTCTACGGAAAATTCCAGAATTTTGAAGTGCTTATTTTGATAAAACAAATTTTTATTAACCTATCATCAGATCTGTGTGCATTCAATCTATTAATAACCGGTACGCACTCAGTAAAGGTAACCGCAATATTTGTTTTCCGCATGCATTTCCGTTTGCTTATTCTACTTATTTATCTAATTAGCAAAGCGTGCCAGATTCACCTAAAAAGTTTGAAACGAATTTGTTTTATTATTTTCATTAAATTCCAGCTATTGATTTTGACATTAAATACTAATTTTCGCTCAGGAACTTCTTTTTAATGTCACGTAAAGCTCTAAGTAGCTGCCATCAACTACTAAATGCTCTTTCGGACTGCAAATGGTTGTTATTTTTAACCACGTATGTACTTTTATTTTGGATTTTATCCTTCTTAAACATCTGCTTGTATTTGCTGACTAAGAATGAATTCACATCCCCTTTCCGCCTGAACTTTTGGATACATTTTAACTGCCAGGCTAAAAAGAAATATACTCACGTTTGTGAAAATTGCAACACCAAGAACGAATCGTCATAATTGAATGCAATTTAATACACAGTTGAGTGGTAGTGGTACAAATAAATGATTAAATGTTCAAAGCAAACAAACAAGAACAAGAGATCAGAATCAGTATTTTGTGTGGCCACCACGCGCCGCAATAAGTGCTGCTACACGACGTGGCATGGAGTCAAACAAAGTTTGAATGTCTGACTGAGGAAGAGCATTCCATATCGTTTGTACGCGTACCCAAAGTTCGTCTGCAGACGCAACAGGACGAGGATCACGAGCAAGACGCCGACCAATGACATCCCACACATGTTCAATTGGCGACATATCCGGGGAACACGCAGGCCAAGGAAGAAGCTGTACCTGCTGCGCTGCAAAGAAGGATTTAACAATCCGAGCAGTATGAGGGCGGGCATTGTCCTGTTGAAATACAGCGCCTGGCAAGCTTTGAAGGAAGGGAACAGCTTCGGGCTGTAGAACTTCACGGATATACCGGTTGCTGTTCAGATTGCCCACAATTCGTAGCAATTGAGATCGTCTATGATATGCTATGGCGCCCCAGACCATAACTCCGGGTGTTCGTCCACTGTGGCGTTCGATAATGCACTCCGGAAGGTGGCGTTCACCGGCATAGCGTCTGACACGAATGCGGCCATCATGGTACCACAAATTAAAGCGGGATTCGTCAGAAAACACGACATGCTGCCAATCAGCACGCCAGTCTCTATGCTGATTGGCCCATTGTAGCCGCAGGCGGCGATGGTCGTGCGTTAGGGGGATCCTGTATAAAGGAGTCCGTGCGCGCAGTCCACACTGCAGCAGACGTCTACGAATTGATGAAGCACACAATGAAACACCTGTAGCTATTGACCACAGTGCTGCCAATTGTCTAGAGGAAGCTGTACGGTCCGTCCGCGCCATGCGGACCAGGTGTCTATCATCGCGAGCTGACGTCACATTTCGGGGTCCACTCCCGGATTTCCGAGTTGTCCGACACTCGTCCGTCCACTGCTTCCAAACGCGCATCACTGTGCTGCTGTTACGCTGCACACGAGAGGCTACTGCACGATACGACAATCCAGCTTCACGAAGGCCGATGATTCTCCCTCGTTCAAACTCTGTGAGTTGTTCAAATCTCGCTCTCTTTCGTCGACGAGGCATAAGTACAGATTGAGTTAACGTTTACCACTAGCAGATAACCACCGATAACCATACACGCCTCGCTACAGCCGTCTATTTATTCGGATCCATCAGCCGTTCAGAGGGCGCTGCTCAGCATACGCATGCGCTACGGATTTGCAATTCTAATCATTTGCATATCATGCGCTACTTTGCATTTCCTGAAAATTTCAGCTCACTCGCGTAAGTCCTTCATGGTGTTGCAATTTTCACAAACGTGAGTGTATATGTCTCCTTAATTTTCTTAAGCTATACTTTGAACACGAACAGAAAAACTGACAATTCATCAAAATTATGCTACAAACGTCGATAATTAAAATAGTGTGAAAATTTCTTTTTTTAAAATATCTGTTTTTTGCTTAAATCTGTTATTTCTTACTTTAGATTCAGTGACTTTTTAACGTTTTTTAACGATAGAGGTCACATCGAAACCTTAGTAATAAATTAAAATCTCATTTTTGTTGAGCAGTTTCTTAACAAACGTAGCTTTATTTTTATAATTCTGAAAAGAATTAAGCATTTTTAAATGGCAGGGGTTTATTTTCATCTTTTCAGAAACATAGTTTAATTAGCGAAAGCATTTCACAATTTTAAGTAACTTTAAGAAGGTAAGTGGGATAGGAAGATTAAAAAAGTTTCAGACGACATTCTTTTAAATTTGGAATTTGCAGATAAATAGTTTTTGTGAAATTCTTATTTTTTAATTTTAATGAATTGATAATTTCTTTTAATGTTAGATCGCGAATATCAAGATTAAAAAGAAAGAACTAATTAATAAAAAAATTGGTAAAATAATGTTTAAGCCTTTAAGCATTTTACTAAGAACAATACTAAATCTACTTTTCAAGTATTTACATCTAAACGTAATAGCTCTGTTTTTTTGACATTCACCATTTCGTTTTTTCGAATCTGTTAAGTACTGAGAACGTGTTTCAAGTCACAATCATTTTACGAGTATTAAACGCAGCTAATTATCTGTAAAGTTTTTTTTAATAAAAACATGTTTCTTTAAGTTCCTCCTAAATGCGCATTAATGACTGTTTTTTACATTAAATTAAAAATTTTATGCTTATATGTCTTGATGTAAAATGGTTCAGTTTTTAATTTCACTTTCTTAAAGTCTAAGCTATGATATACGCATTAACCTTTTTTCCAAAATCTAAGGCTCATTGTTAAAACCGCAAAGACTAAAATGGAAAATCCTTCTTTTTACTGTATATCAAAGATTCTCAACGGGTGGTTCGAGTATTATTGGTGGTAAGCAAGAAAAAAATAGGTGGTATGCAAAGTAACAAAGCATTTTTTAAATAATAAATTCAAAAATTAAATACTCCAACGCCCTGTTTAAGTTTTTTTTCTTTCACAGTGTAAATTTAGGCGATCTGAGCTTTGTTCAAGGTCAATAGCTGCTCATAGACTTAAGCAAAGTAATCGGTTTTTTTTTTACAAATACAGCCATAGTCAACAAAATTTGTCATAAGTTATATTTTTAAAATGAGTAATAGAAATGGATGTTGTATTTAACAGGAAATAAAAATAAGTTCTTATAAAAAGGTACTAGTATTTCATTAATTCTTTTAGAGTTGATCGATTTATTAGCATGTCTACACTTTATTTCGCCACTATTTCCGGGCTTATATTGCTGTATTTTCAATGAGAGTAATTTTCTTACGTCGATTTGCTGTCGCAAACAGCTGCTATTTTGTCTTCTTGTATTCCTTACTTTCTATTTGAGAATCGTTTGTTTTTGAAGAATTCGTAATATATTATGCATTTAACTATTTTTGACAAAATAATAAAACAGACATAGATCTTAAAAATGGGAAATATAACCGATTTTATGCCAAGAGATGGGCAGCGAACATTAAACGGTTTTGTTACATTCCAAAGTAAGGTAAGGTGGTTGTTCATGTGAGTATTGAAAGCTTATAAAATAAGATCGTTTGGTTTTTATTTGATGGCTCATCACTCCGCTTCAACCGGAAGTTGTAAGGTAATTAATCTGTAATTTATCGTTTTGGAATGTTTCACTTTAATACTTGTTGCGTGTGGCAACCAAACTAGTGTTGAATAGAACTTCGTTCTTATGACAGCCGTGCGGAACGGCTCGCTATGTTGTAGTAATTTCCGCATTATTAGAATAAGTGTAATTAAATAAAAGTGAAAAATATACAGTTCAGTTGCTCTTGTGTTTAATTTTGTGTACCAGCCGCGTGAAACTGTGTTAAGTAAGCATCAGTGGTTATCCAGAGGCAAAGTTTTAAATCGCCTTTTTGAACTTCGATCAGAAATTGAAATTTTCTTCTGTGATTCAAAATTCGAATTGGAAAAAAAATTGTTTATTTAGTGAATTATGGTTGGAGAGTTTAGCATATTTAGCTGATACCTTTCGAAAGTAAAATGAATTAAATTTAGGATTACAAGGACAAGACTAAGTGTTAACTTGTTTACCATTAGTGATAAAATAAATGCGATACTACTAATAAAAAAACACCCAAACTAATAAGCAAAGAGTTGGATAATAATATTTAATAAACATTATTAAACGAAAATAATTTCAAAATAAAAGAAGAATAAAAAATCATTGTTTTTCATTGATAAATAATTTCAACGCCTATTTCTCCAAGAATTATTAAAAAGAAAATTGAATTAGAAATGAATCGGGAATCTGGAAGAAAATATAATTTTACTGTAGAAGTATTAAAGTTTGCACTTTTCATCTTGCCTTTCACAATATTACAAATTCTTTAATTTTCATGCCAGCAGCCTTTAAAAAATTCATCTCCAGTATTACATTACCTGTAATTTCTCACCGCACACACCACACACAATAAAACACCTTCTGTTGCTAATTTTTAACCTGCACATTCAACGTTACCCTCCCTAGGCATTCACAGTTTTAACCTAGCGGCCTGTTACCTTCGTTCCCGCCACGTCAAACAATCTGTACTGTCTAAAATGTTTCTTGAAAATTTTTTCTGCTAAAAAACTACTTTATGCCCCCTTATCCAATAATGCTTCTGATGTTATGCCATTTAAAACAGTTTGAATCACTAGAAGAAACAAATTTTTAATTCACACTGTATTTAATCGGATACGACAACTTTTTTCTTCTTCGAGGGGTGACTGTACTCTCTGTATAGCAGCATCCCTAACTAGTTTGAAGTTTCTAAATCTTCCACCATTTTTCGTTTTTGAGATCGCCATTTTACCGCCAGTTCAAATATTTTTTTCTAATGTATCAGGTTTGCAGAGCTAAAAGAAATCCTGGATGTGAGGCAAAGGTCTAGGAAATATTTTTTGTATTACTTCTGCATCAAGTTTTTTTCAATGCAATAAGTTTATCATCTGCACCTTCCTCAAAATAAATTAATTCAAATCCTCAGCTCTAGTCTGATATTTATCAAAATTTTCCGCTTCTAATTTTGCCTTGTCGTTCACTACGGGGAATGTTTTCAAAAGAATGATTTCAAATAATTCATATTATACTTTTCACTATCTGGTTCACCTAACGAAATTTACGGTAGCTTTTATACCAGATCTGGGCTTGTCTTCGAAGTACAACTGTTACTTTGGTGACGTTCAGTAGTTCTGCAGCATTTATCATAAAAAATGCGTTTCCAGTTGCTCCAAGGGGATCGTTACCGAGCTTCTGCAATCGAAAGTGGTAGCTGGTTTCGTTGATGTACTCATGTTGCCGATGATAAAACGATAGCCTTCCATTGGACCTTCTGGTGCAGGAGGATTATGAAATGTTGGTGGAGTGCAGCAGGCGACATTTTGAGTGGTCCTGCGACATACCTCGTGATGATTTTTGGATGCAACTTTTGAGTTGTAATTCAACGGCACTTCGATTCAATTCCTATCAAGTAACGAGTTATCGCTATGTCTGAAATAGCATGACAAATACGGGCGAAGTTTTAGACCTACTTTTATTAAATTCAACTATAAGGTATTTCTCATGCCTTCTTAGCATGGCTTCCTGGCATAATGTTCAACATACTAGCGACGCTCCGAGGTTCGAATGTCGGGGAGGGCGTTGCTCATTTTTCACGTCTGTCAGCATCAAATAATCCTGATGCCTCTACAGTGGCTCCCGAACTAAAACAGGTGGTGCATGATGATTCTCCACCACCGGGAATTGGCGATTGGGTCCCCTAATCCTCAGTCTCACTAAGGGGGAGTGCATAATGTGTTTCTCCTGCCTTCTTAGCATGCCGTCGTGGTGGAATGTTCAGCGCACTGGGCGCGCATTCGAGAGGTCCGAGGTTGAAGTCTCGGCGAGGGCATTGCTCATTTTTCATGTCTTCTGCTTCGAAATAACTTATTGACTCTACGGAACACTCAACAGAAAAGGCACGACTTGTGCTACAAATAAACCACTACTAGTGGTGATGGAACTTAAGTAATGACAGATACTTAAATTTAAACGTTGACAAAAATAGTCTGTGATTACACAGGCAATAATTTAAGCTATAAATTATTGCCTGTGAGCTAGCTGGACTAACATTCCTGTCACGTAAGTATAAAGCAATCGACTGCGGGAGAATAATAATAATCAGCTTAAATATATTTAAAGCTAGTTTACATTCTGGTGAGAAATGCGAAAAAAAAAGTAAAGATCAAAATCGTAAAAACTAATTAATTGATATAAGAACACTACAATGTGTACGGGTAGGGAAAACGTATAAAAAGTTAGGTTTTTTGTTTTACACAAAAACGATTCTTTTTAATTAGAGATTTCAAAATATGTACATTTTTGTCATTGAAAGTATCCAACGGCTTCGAAAATCAAAACCGGATAAGGACATTTTTAAACAGGATATATAGAGAGACATAAAAAGAAAATGAGAAATGTAAGATTAAAAGAGAAAGATTGATGGATAAATATATTGGTGTGTATATGAGTAATAAAGTAAGTAATAAATAAAGTAATAAAAGTCTAATGGAAAAAATATGTAATATTTACGCCGGAACATAATGGAGATACAGCATATTAAACACCTAACATATTGAAATGAAGAGAATATCAAAATTAATACATTTTTCATTAGTAAACATAATGAAAGTTTAAATACGCAAAGGTAATAAGAATCAAAGAAATTAAAATTGAGTTTTGTTGTTTTTTAATGATATAATTACTTCCCTTAGCCAATGTGGTCTGTGAAGGAGGTGGATAGATACCGGAATTCAATTGTAACAAGTTCTTTTAAAATGTTCAATTCGAAACCACGTGAACTCAGAAATCAGGAAACGAAAAGCCAAATGCCCAAAGGGGCGTTTTTTAAAGGTTTTGTGTGTTACCTTTATTTATTAAACATCATGTTCTTCACACTTAAAACACAAAATTAAATTCAACAGCAATATCGCAAAATAATTTTAAAATGAGCATATCTTTAGAATTTTCGATACACAATCTCGCACGCTGGAGTTAAGAATGTTTTTTTTTCGTACAGTATTGCCATTCCTCGCTTTGAAATCGTTGAGTTTGTTTATCAAAAATTCTTCGGTAATAAAACAAATTCCATCCAAAAAATTTATTTAGGCTTCCAGATGCCCATGTTCGGTGGAGGATTACGTTATTCAAAATTTAATGGCTCCGTTGTTACCGTTATTTTATCACAGTGCGAGAAATATATGTATATTTATGCAGATTCTTCATCATTTAATTTCTTTAAATATAACAGGGCTGTAATATTTGGTGGTAACAGTTTCAAAGCGTAATAGAGGGAATCCAGAGGTGAAGGCCTTAATATTATCGCTTTAGTAAAGTATTACGCTCTGAGGGTTAAATAGCACCTTTGTTCATTCTTCAGCTGGCCGAGACAGATCCAAATAAAAGAGAAGAGAAATGTTAAATGCACATTCTGTATTAAAGAGAGTAAAACAACAAAACTCTTCATCGAAATTGCAGTTCAGAATTCTTTATTTAACCTTTTGATGATCATCAACGAGCTCAGTTATGCACAGCAACTGAGCATAGCTCGCATTATAAACTACTGATAGATACGGTATCTGAGAAGAAAGAATTACTTATTCTCGCAACCGCCGAAGGGTTAAGAAGATATACGCAAACTACTAATAAACAATTTTCGATAGCTTTAAGGTAACGGAAGTTTCTCTAAGAAACAAGTGACTTGGAGCACATCTGTTCCAGAGCTTTGTTTTTGCATATGCAATATTTTACATTTAAACCATAAATCATAACAAACTAGTTTAAAGCATCTAGAGTAACTAATCTTCTAGATTCAGAAATGATCGAGAGAATTCTTTTGCATGTTGAAAATCTTTAAAACTTTGTGGAAAATGATTGTAAAATGTATGAAAAACAAATGGTTGTCTAAAGGTATAACAATCAAACAAAACAAAATAGTGGGAAAATACATGAATTCAAAAATTCACAGTAACAATTCTGAAACAGAGCAAACTACAATCGAAAACGAAGGACGCAAGGGAGGAAAATACAACCAATAAGTGAAGCTAAAATCGGATTTTAACGTTGAGGAATTGGAATCCTATTCCAAGTTGGTTAAAAAGTTATGCTTTACTGATATACATATAAAGATATAATTGGATAGTTTTCCAATTTGGTTTGGCAGTTAATCTGCTTCTTCTTTGAATACTGATTTCGAAGCTTCTTCTTCTTGTAAAATGTATGATTTTATTCTCCTTCTTTGCCGCATAGATACTTCTATTCCCGTTATGTATTTATTCTTTACCATTTTAGATTTTTTCGATTATATTACGTTATTTTAACGTACTTTTGGGATACAGACCCAAGAGATCCAGTAACATCATAAACTGATTTAAGAATATAACAGAACGAAATCAGAAATAAATAAGACGTTGTAGAATCGTAAGTAATAATCCTAAGAGAAAAGAAAGGAGACCTATTGAGAGAATTAAAAAGAAATTAAGAACCGATTCTTTGACTAAATAAAAGATAAATATAGATGCTATGCAGTTATAAATTTCTAAAATAACTATTAGAATTAGTTTAATTTTAACAACCAGTTCGCTCAAGTAAAAGTATTTTAGGAAACGGAATTGGTAAAGTTGTACGAATTTGTTTCACTGGGTTGGAACAACATTTTTAAGGCAGTGAAACTGAAGACAGAATTAAAAAAAAACAAGTTTGCTCATTGTTGTTCTACAGCAGAAAGCATCATTTTGATGCTCTCTTTTACTCTTATGCTTTGCCTTATATGTATAGTATGGTTTGATTTAGTTCATTATAGCAAAGAACACTAGGGCTATCTGTCTAAGGGAAGGGATACGATCGTGGCGAAATTTCTAAGGGAAACTGGCTCTTCTGAAGATTACATATGGGAAAAATAATGAAAACGCCCATGTAGGTAACACATTCGCCTGGAATCGAACCGAAGTCGGAACTACCAGTTTTCAGCAATTTCGCCGATCTGCCGCAGGTAAACACCTTAATACTATGAATGAATAGAATTGCATTATTTGATTATATTAAAATATACTAAGGTTTTTGTTTTCTTTCGGGAATGAATATATTTATGAAAGAAATTTCTGTGATAAAACAGCCAGTATTAATACTATATATGCATGATAAAGCGGCTAGTATTTATTTATACTATATTATATGCAGAGAAAAGCGTGAAACATTTATACGATCAGTTTAACAATAAGGAATGGAAACCGAAGTGAACTGGTAATGCTTCTCGGTTTTCGCCACTCGGAGCCTTGTCATCCAGCCTGTGCAGTTATAGACGCTATGATTATAAATGTATAAATATAATTCAACAATATTTGATAATCAGAAATGCTATGCAAAGAATATCTTAGGTACTAAAGAAATTCTTGCCAAGATCTTAGGAAATCTGTTAGTAGATAATTAATATTCTTTGCTTTCCTACAGGTATGTTATCTATTATCAGAAGTATTCTGCTACTGTATCAACAAAGAAAAGTTTATAAAGTATTTTCTCCCTCCTTTCCGCATGTCTTTGTGGTGTAACGGTAGCATACCCGACACGTAATCGAGAGGCCCAAGTTCGAGTCCCGACGTGTACATTGCTCATTTTCCACGTCTCTAGCATCGAAATAACCTAATGTCTCCACAGTAGCGCCCGAACTAAAAGGTTCTGGGTGATGATTCTTCGCCACTAGCATTTGGCGTTTGGGTCTGCTAATCCCCAGTTGCCCTTTAAAAGGGGAGAGTATAAAAGGTGTTTCCTCCCTCCTTTCTGCATGCCGTACTGGTGTAATGGTAGCACACTTGGCGCGTATTCGAGTTGTCCATTTTCGAATCCCGGCGAGGGCACTGCTTATTTTTCACGTTTCTTTTCTCCTGCTTCAAAACAACCTAATGACTCTACAAGCTCACAAGCACTGTTAAACAGCACATGAATTCACTTTAAGCTGATCTAACTAGCTATGCACATTAATATCCAGACTGAAATTTCCATTACCTGATGTAAGATGTTAGTTTATGTAATTGTCCAAAATCTTTACAACAGTAAAATTACTTCGAATGAAAAACTGTTCTTAGTTGTGGTAATTTCCTCAAATCCAGAAAGAAATAGGTGCTCTAACGACCGAGTGGTAAAGTCAGTGAACACTGGTAGTTTGACCTGGGTTCGAGTGTAGGTGAGCGGGCTGGCGTCATGAGCGTTTTCGTGGCTTTCCCGTGTTTAGCGTGGGTAAGAGCCAGTTTTTCTTAGAAAGTCCTCCGAGAGACATCCCCCTTTTTAGGCCGATAGCCCCTGCTTATTTTGCCTTAAACAAATTAAAGCATACTAAATCAAACCATAAAGAAATGTTAAGTGTTCTCTGTAAGCATGCAATTCTGGATGCTGTTATGAAAAGGAGGTAAGATTAACTAGTCTTTATTCTTCTCTCGAAGCTGTAGCCATTTTATCTGAAACTGTCTAATATGAAATTACATGCAGCAGCCATACCAGTACGAAGTAACATGATAAGCTCTCATTTCTCAGGTAAGTATTCTGAACAAAGTTGAACTATGTCCGAAGTTCGGGAACTAGAATGCGAGATTAATGCACATATTTTTAGATAGCTAAGCATTTGGTTTGAAATGTGTACTTTAATATATTTCTCACATTTTACCAATCGAGCCAATCATTTACTGGTTTAGAAAAAGTAAATATATTCTGATGCTTACTTGGAAGTAAAATAAAACACTCTCTCTATCTTAGTGTTGTTAATTGATAGTACATTGCTTTATCCCCTTGATAAGTCGATTAATCTGCTGTCAATAACAATAACTGGTTTTTCAATACTTTACTTTAAGCTTTACTTTTGATTTTGGCATTTTTGCGATTTAAGGTTTTCCTTAACTGTTTTTAAGGCGAAGGAGAAGTAGAAAATTCTGTTTTTAAATTCTTATTAAAATTCTGACAAATACCTTTTTCAAAGATGGTTTTAAATTGAATTTCTGTTCCTTGGAGATGGTATATGGAAAATTTTCTTATTATAATTTACTGTGAATTACGTTTCTATATGTATATATGTGCCAAAAAAGTTTTTTCTCTCTCCCTATATAATATATATATATTGCTGAGAAATGCCCAGCTACGGCGAGATAGATTTCCCGCAAAGCGGAGTTAGGGTTTCCAGAATGTGGCAGCTGAAGTCAGGGTTGCCAGATTTAGCGTCAAATCTCTCCTTTGGCGAAAAAATTGGCGTTACACCATAGACGAAACGAGAACATTCTAGAAGGCATTCTTAGTGGTTTTCTCGGGAATAATCTCGAAGGTAGGTTAAAACTATTTATATCCTGCCTATCCTGGAATAGTGTAGTGTAGTGTCTTGAGCTTAGAGATTGTGAATGAATGACCGAATCGGGAGCTGTACTTTAGTGCTTTGTCGTGAAGATGTCTTCACCGTTATAACCTGAAGGCTGTGTTGCTGAGTGTTTTAGAGTGTCTGTCATAGTTTTTCGACGTATGCAAAGGTGTCTTTCTATGTAATAGTACTATGTAATGTTCTATGTAATAGTACTTACTGGCGAATAAATTGTGTTTTGGTTGGTTTTGAAGTGTTTTCATCAATTATTCCAAATCCATGAACTCACAGAATATACGAACTAGATATGTAATAGATTGGAGGTGGTAGCTATAATGGATTGGAGAGTTTGACTGAATAGATATAATGGTGAAAACTTGTAGACACACATAATTTTATTGCTGGATGACTAATTCTTGAGACACATATTCTTATTCACATATGATCAAGGGCGCGATATGTACCCCACAATTTTTGGAAGCTTACATCTTAAGAACAGAATTAGCTCCAAAATGTTAACAGTAGAAAAACAAGCGGAGAAAGTGATTATTCATTCAGAAGAAGAGTTTTTTTTTCAAAGTCAAAAATTTTCAATTCTTTAATAAAAATATTGATTTTGATTGAATGAAGGATATCTGCATTGCGCGTCTCGTAAGGTGGCATGAAGCGGATTAATTTTGAAATGACGTAGTTTAGATTGATATGCTATAAATAGTTACTCTTTTTAGAACAGAAAGAGGAAGTACTCAAATTAAAATGAAGAATAAAAAGGGTTATTGCTAATTAAAAGTACGAACTTACTTTACGTGTTTGTTGTCTTGCACATATACGTACTATATTGCAAAGTATTATGACTGCTTGGAAAAGAAAGACCACCTAATTCCTCTCTTGTTAAACATATAATATAGAATTACCTTTTGCCTTGTTTTAGGCTAATATCACGTGACTCAAAGACTAGATTATATATTAATATTGCATTTTAAGTAAACAAAGGATATATCTTTGCTCCTTTTATAAGTTTATAAATCTATCTTTTAGAAAATGAAACTAAACGTCAAAGGGAAGTTAACTGACAAACAGTTTTATATTATTTTATTTATATTCTCTGTACAACTACAAAAGGAACTTTGTCAAATTGTGAATTCATGTAATGGTAAAGAAAAGCAATTTAATTAACAATTTCAAAAGTGTGAGCAGCACAAGAAGTTGAGTAATTACAGCTATTTCGAAACTTCTTAATTTTTCACGGTTTGTTTCTGACAGCTCATAAACTTTCTTACAAAGATTTACCAAAAACAAAATGTAAGAACCATGCTTTGTCACTACATGCAAGCCTTCGTCTTTGCAATTAGTCATGCTTGTCTTTGCACTGCAAAGCTACCACTTCAAAAATGACATCATTTGCTTTTATTTCATTTAATTACGCACTTCTCTCTCGCCATTACTTTTATTGTAATTCTTGAAAGAAACACGAAAGAGAGGTACCAGGAAAAGGGATTTATCACTAGTGTAGTCCATGATTGCTCTAATTTAAATACCGTTTGTTGAAGATGGCATACAGATGTTACGTAGTTTAGCAATTAGAATGGTGTTTGTTATGCCAGTTGTTTAAACCAGAGCAAAAATTAATAATATGCTTAGAGTAACACAAGAGATAAAATTGCTGTCATAAAATTAACTATTGTAACTATCTAATAATTAATAAATGTAATCACACGGAAAACTAATAATGACACGCAATATGAAATACGACATTACGTCAAGAAATAACTTATATCTTCAATTAAAAAATTACACACCGTACCAAAACGAAAATATGCTACGCCCAACGGGATTTTTTTAAAGTTTTCTATGTTACCCTTATTTATTAAATATCATGTTCTTTGCACCTAAACCACATAAAATTCAATTCAACAGCAAAATCACAAAATATTTAAAAACAGTATGTGTTTAGAATTTCCGATAGACAGTCTTGCGCGCTGGAGATAATAAGTGTTTTTTTTTAAATTTCTTCAAGTGTTACAAAATGGGAAATAGACAATAAAACAAATTTGAAAGTCAAAATTATAACTTCCAGCTGCCCATTTTCGGCTGAAGGATTATGTTATTAAGAATTTGACGGTTCTATGTACTGTTGTTTTTTCACAATGCGAAACACATACATACAGTTATGCAGATTCTTATTTATGTGTTTCCTTTAAACATAATACAGGGCGAAAATATTTGGTAGCAACAATTTAAAAAGTGATTCACGTTTATAGTGAAACACCACAAAGTACCGTTTCTAAACTGTAGACGCTATGCTACTCCTTTAGACTAAAATTTAAAAGAACTATTAATAGATAGATATTGTTTTCGCATATTATTGAAATAGACGGCTAATCTATTCCTTTTAAAGTACAATTCGTACACATATTAAGTTATAAAAATGGCATGTGAATGTTTCATATTATTCTGTCTCTATACAAAGCAAACAATGAGATTCGACATTCTAAAGCATTCTCAATTTTCGTCAAATTATTCGTATTTGCATTGAATAAAAAAATTCGATTTAGAAAATCAATTTAAAGGAATAAAAAAAATCTGAAAGCTTTCAGATTTTATCTTACGCCCACACGGGCGTTTTTCACTTACACGTTTTGAGAAAGCATTTGGGCTAATGTCCCTTTGGGCTAAAAACATTTAAAAACAGGAATAAGTTTTTTTTTTCGTATAATGTTGCCATTTCTCGCTTTGAAATCGTTGAGCTTTTTAATCGAAAATTCGTTAAAGTTTTACAAAATGTAAAATAATTTTAATTTTTAAAATTGTAAATAAATAATGTAAAATAGACAATAAAACAAATTAGAAATTCAAATTTCGGGTTTCCTGGTGTCTAATATTCGGGTGAGGGACTACGCTATTCATCGGTTCTACGTTATACACCTTTTCGGTAAAGAACACTAAAGAAATAGCTCAAAAGGGTCCTATGGCTTAATATCTGCATTTTTGACATCTGCATATTGCACATTGATTTTTGATCTTTGCTGAGCTGTAACAGTGGGCCTTCGCTATAGTACGAGAATAAGGACTTGCCGCCTAGTGATTCTCTTGTAACTTTCGACGTCTAAAATTCTTCTCACATGGAATTTTCTTCGGGCTTTCTTCAAATGTCAGACCTTTTAAGAGACTCCTTCAATGAACTGGTAACAGAAGTAAAAGTCATTTCTGCTGAACACCAGTATACCACTCAAAGTATCAAAGTATCTCTTGCACCTGTACTTCACTATTCCTGCTTATTCATAGTCCACATTTGGCGTCGGCTTATCACCATGTATATATTTTCGCAACTCTCACCACAGCCCTATTAAGACTGCCCAAGCTCTGCACCGCCAGATTCCTCGTTTGGAATACATAAATAATGCCCAGGGAACTGAGCTTCTACGACTCGTAGTTTTCAAGATAAATGCGAAAGAAAAATATGACGTCATATTTCAAGCAAGAAAAAAAATTATTGGAAACACGAACATTTTTATTTGTATATGTTTACACAAGGAACACGCGTATCGAGGCATGAATGCTGTCCACCAAAGCACACACAGTCTTTAACAAATAAGTCATTTTCTGTAGTAACTAATTCTCAACAGATCAATTCCTTCAGATGACCCACTACGAAGATATACAAAGGTATTAGATCTGGCGATCGTGGCAGACATAAAGCCGGTATTATCCTTGCATTCACTAAAGGTTAAAGTTGCAATATTCACGAACGGAATACATTAACACCGTGAAAAAATTGCCGGTAGCTGAGTAATTTCATGACGGTAGTTCCATGAGTTCCGTGAGGCCGACTGCATCCGGCCACCGTAGAAAATTGTCAGATGCAGTCAACATCTTCCACCGATATTCATGTTTTCAATAAAAGTTTTTTTCGTTTCACCTGATATTATGTCACACTTTTTTTCGCATTTATATTGAAAACTATGGGTCGTACAGGCAGTGTTGTTCAGGCATTTTTTCATGTTCCAAGCAAGGGCTATGTAGAGTTTGAGGGCTTTTCCGAAGACACCCTGTTTACGTGCACTGTCGTTAAGAGCACAAAACAATGCAGCTAAATGCTAAAAGATATAGTAATTCACAGAACAGGAAATGAAATGAAATCAGATCTCCTATCAGCATGAACCTAAGAATGAAATAAAATAAAAAAAAATAAACATACACCCCTGAATACATACCAATATCGCTCAGCTTCAGATTTTTGATGAATTGCAGTGTACCGCATAAAATGGATAAGTGCTGCAGAGTGGGCAGATTGGGCTTGGCAGGATTCGAGTGCGATACAGTGCGCCGTAAAGCAATCATGTCCAGTAATAAGTCGCAAGTTTGCCACAACTGTAGAGTGAAGCCAAATAGGAGTATTGTCTTGAATATTTCTCAACCACTTCTTTATAGAATTTCTAGACACTAAGCTTTGACGACAATTACATTCAGAGGTGTATTTAATAATACGTTTAACAGTTGATAAAGAAATATCACTGTTAGTCATCTGAGGGACCATGGACCCCTTTTTAGCTAATAAATCGGCCTTTTCATAATAAACGGCCATTACCACCGTTTCCATATCCAAATAATGCGTCAGGTGGAGAAAAGCGAGTAGGAATATAGCGCCATCTGCCGACGAAATCTGAAAGGAAACGTGAAAAATTATGATATTAAAATTCTGAAAACGTTTCGAAGAACTGGATTGGAATTACTGTCATTATTAAACAGTATTTTCTGTTCATGAATTTTTTTAAGCATCACAAAGTATAAAAAATAAGCAGAGACAATAAAAGAAAAAAGACAGAGTACAAAAGAAAGAATGAGGAGACACACGAAGAAAAAGCTGCGTGAAACATGAAAACATAAAAAAGTAAGATATTAGATTTCTGAAATCGGTAAGAAACACTGGATATTAGTTAATATCATTAGAAGGAGATAAAGTTTTGTGAATGTGAAAGGGCCTGAAGAGGATTCTATTCTCTATTTGAAGAAGCTTTACAGATAATCTTTGCAGAACTAAAATCAGAATTGTGATTAAATGTTGAACTGTCGTTAGCCATTAAGGAATTATTTACTTCTCCTTTTCGTCTGATCCGTCTTACTTGATGAGAAAATTTAACTCTGTCTTAATTTATCAGATATGAGGCAAACCAAACTGAGAAGATATGCTATAAATTACCAAGAACTGAAACCAGATATGAGATCTTTAAGAAACAAAGATTGATCAAACTTTGTTGATAGGCGAGGAAATGAGCTGGGAGAAAATGCTGGGAAATCCGAGAAATTTTGTAACTTACAGAAGAATAAAAGGGATTTACAAGAAGATTATCATGGTTATTTCTAATAATGGAATGTATATTTCAATGGGAAGACAAAAATCTTTAAAGTCTTTATCAATAGCTGGGGGGAAGTGGAAATCCTCAACCAACAGCAACCGATTTCAAATAATTCTGTTCATGAGTTAGCAAAGGTTTTGAAGAATAAACTGTGAGTGCACAATGTACATTAAATTAATTAGAAGCTATTTTTTCTTTAGCAGAGTGATATAGTAATACCACTTTTCCATTTAAGTACATTTATTGAAATATCCTATTTGAAAACAACTAAAGTTGGA
>KK115202.1:803726-822653 GCA_000611955.2 Stegodyphus mimosarum | reverse complement strand
CAAAAATTACTCCAACGTGATCTACACGAGCAATATAAGGTCTTAACTTATTTATGTGGAGTTCTCTTATACTTCCAGTTTCCATTTCGACTTTGGCAGAGTGTGGCCTTGTAAGTTCGATTACAGTGTCTGGTCCTTGCCAAGTATTGAGCAATTTATGCGGCGAGGATGGCATTAGCACGAGAACCTTATCCCCCACATTGAAAGTCTTTTTAGAACGTAAGTTCTATCTTGAAGCATATTCTTCTTGAGCTATTTTGGAGTTTGCTGACGCAATGTCATGAGCTTTTCTTAATTTTTCTAGAAGATCTTGTAGATAATTTTCAATTGAACGGGAAGCTGTAACTGGAATGCTACGTTCACCTGTCCAGATCTCTTTCAGCAAGGATAGAGGTCCTAGTGGCACTCTTCCATACACCATCTGGAAGGGAGACAGACCAGTGGTGCTATGTGGTACTTCTCTGTAGGCAAACAGGAGGTAGGGAAGATGCAAATCCCAATTTCTCCCATGTTCTTGGATGTTTTTGTTCATCATTTCTTTTAAGGTTCTATTCCAACGTTCGACAGCACCCATACTCTCTGGATGTCCTGGCGTGGAGAATCGTGGAGATACACCAAGAAGATCTTCAAAAGCTCGGGTGAGTTTGGCTGTGAAATTAGTTCCCTGGTCGGAACAAATCATTTTGGGAAACCCAGTTTGAGCAAAAATCCTCATCAAAACGTTGCAGGTTGTTTTCGCACTTATCTCTTTAACGGGAGTGGCTTCCGCCCATCTGGTGCATAGGTCGACCGCACATATTACAAACCGATGGCCTCTTCCGGATGGAGGTTCTAATGGTCCGATACAATCCACGCTCCATACTTCGAAGGGTGTTTCTGGTCTAACGATAGGTTGAATTGGAATTCTATCTTTATATGTAATTGTCCTTCTCAACTGGCATTCTTTACAACTTTCACAGAATTTTTTAACATCTTGCTTAATAGTAGGCCAAAAGAATGAGTACTTGATTCGTTGAATTGTCTTTTTCTCACCGAGGTGTCCAGCAAGAGGGATCTCATGTGCGATTCTCAGAACTTCTTTTCTTTTTTCTAAAGGCAACACAACTTGCTTTATGTTTTCACCACAGATATATTCAGAGTGAAATAATACGCCATTGTCAAAAGCATATGAATTCTCATTCTTATTTGCCCATTCAAAACACTTTTTCAAAGTCTCGTCTTGTTCTTGAAGTGTTCTAAATTCTAGTCTTGTTTTGCTTTCTGTTTCCACAGTTTCTATGTCTCCTTTGGAAATCTGATTGACAACAGCTAAATTTGAAATAATGTCTTCAGTTGGTGAGGGTCCGTCATCTGATTCTTCACATTCCGAGGAAGATGTAACCCACTGACGGTTGCTGTGACACAGTTCAATATTTTCGCAGAGCGTTTCATAAGCTGAAGAACTCAGTAACAAGTCGGTAACTAGCTTTCTCGAAACAGCACAGGTAATGGACACTCTACCATGAAGATCATCGTCAATTTTCATCTGGAAAATTTTCAAAGGAGTAATTTCATTCTCACCAAAAGCAGAAGATATCTCTATTTTACTTTCGCCTTCGCAAGGTATGCCATCGACCAGGTTCTCACGGACTACTGAAATTTGTGCTCCCGTGTCTACGATTCCATTTAGAATAACATCTCCGCATTTAACCTTGACAAGTTTCAAATCATCTATGTTGCTAGATACGTCCACGGATTTTGAGACGGGGATAGATATCTTGGCAGTTAGTACTTCCAGTTTTTCCTTTTCTGCGAGAGCTGTCTGTGTTTGGATTAAATTGCCTTGCGCTGTTGCAGGAGTATTTTTTGGTAGCCGATTTTTGGTGCAGAATTTAGACGTATGACCCTCTTTCCCACAATTATAGCAAGTCAATTTGGAAATTTGTTTTTGTGGCTCGTCATTCTTACGGGAAGGGTTTACTCTTGGCGTGTTCTGAACGGAGAACGATTTGTTTTTGGAAGTCCTTTCTGGAAGTGGTGAATGAGGTCGCCACTTTTCATGAGTTTTGTCTTTCGATGGGCTGCCCCCAGTCTTTTTTGAAGTATTACGAACACTGTCGTATTCGTCAAGTTTATCTGCTAATTTGGTCGGAGAAACGAACTTCAACCAATCGTCAAGAAAATGGTCCCTTACTTCATGAGGCACTCTTTTCTTAATTTGGTCTGTGATAATGAGGTCTTTCAAACCGGCAAAGTCTGTGATTTCAAGCCCACTGATCCATTCTTCAAAATAACTTGTAATGTCGTAGCAAAAATCTTTCCAGGATTTTTCAGTGTTCTTTTGGTGCATCACAAACTTTTTCCTAAAGCTCTCAGGATTTAATTTAAACCTCTTCAATAAAATGGCCCTAATGTACTCATAATCCTCAAATTTTTCTTCAGATTCTTTACCAATTAGTTGAATAATTTCAGATAGCATTAAAGTCAATAAACATGATACCCAGTCTTTAGGATCAATCTTTGCTCTTTTAGCTTGTCTTTCAAATAAGGATAAATAAATCATGATATCGTCGTCTTTTAACTTGAATTTAGGAATAAGCTTAATTAAATCGAAATTTCGTTGTCCAATTTCATTTATCTGTGTAGTTTGTGTTAGACGAGCACGAGATTCAATTTCGAGTTTTCTCAATTCAAATTCCATTTGCTCTCTTTTCTGCTGTGCTTCTAATTCTTCCTTTCTCCGCTTTTCTTCTATTTCTTCTTTCCTTCTCTGTTCCTCAACCTGTTCTTTCCTGCGCAATTCTTCTATTTCTTCTTTTCTTTTCCTCTCTTCAACAATCGTGAAAAATATTTCTTTAGTAAATTCTTCATCGTATGTCTCACTTTGAACTATTTTATTTCTTATTGCTAAAATTTTCATACTTGGATCCACTTGAATCTCTAATTCAGAAGCTAACACTAACAAATCCTCCTTTTTTCCACGTCCCATAAAAGCCATGGTTTGATTTTGAATAAACCTCACTCTTTAACAGAAATTTAATAAAGAAAACCTAATTTCTTATTAATACTTCCTTAAATTTACCCCTAACTTTAGTTAAAGTAACTTAGTAAACTTTCTAATTGAGGTTTCTTATAACTAAATTATTTAATTTCACTAAATTTTTAAATTGATAATATCTTCCTTTAAATACACTTTAAATAGTGAATCATTTATGCGAAAACCAATTCAGCAATACAAAATAAGATATCACAAATAATCAAAATAAAATAAGCAACCACAGTTTCATAACACATAGATATTTTTTTTTCCCACGAGTATTTATATCTCGTAACTTTCGTTTACAATAAAAAGCATTTTCTTCAAAAAGAACAATCAATAAATTATTGCAGCTGTCTCTTTCATTGGAGAGCAAACAACAACAACAAAAAAAAATCGTTATGTGCGACTTTAAAACAGCTGGCTTGATGCCAAATACCGTTAACTGACGTTATTCAATCAGTTGACTCTTACTTTTAGATAAAGCAACCCCTTTTTTATGAATGTTATTATTTTTATTTTGTTTGATTCAAATAGTAATTTAGCTCATATAAATATATATTCTACACAGTATTTTACCATTCGTAAACAGAATATACAATTATGCACTGGCGTACGTTAGAATATCGAAATCAAAAGTTTAATACGGTACTTTTATTTTCACATATAATGCATAATAAATTCAATTATTAGAATAATTTTCCAATTATCTGGGACGAAAATCGAAACAGAATCAACTTCATAATAACTTTATTTAGAATATGTTATTCACTTACTCTGACGAGTAAAACGAAAGTACTTAGAACACTGGCGTATTCCTTACTTTGACAAGTAAAACGAAATTACTTTCAAATACTGACGTATTTATTACTTTGGCAAGTAACCAAAACTAATATTCCATGACGGAAAGCAATAATTCCATTCTAGTAAATCTGAACTAATTTTCGCCCAAATAATTATTATCGCTTAAATACGTGGGAGCATGCATTTACAAAATAAGTAGAGCTCTCACCTGCTTTATGATGGTTCGATGTTTTTCGGCTGCGCCAGTAATACCACTTTTCCATTTAAGTACATTTATTGAAATATCCTATTTGAAAACAACTATAAAGTTGGAAATATACAAGGTCGAGTAAAAATAATCATTGAAAATCATTTTCCAGCACAGTGGAACCAAACAAAAAAAATCCGACCGAGAGAGAGTATCAGTCCCGAACCAAACTTGCTTCTTCGCTGAGAACTTCTTTCTCCGTTGCCACTCCATAGCAACCAAACTTTCTTTTTTTTTTTTAAACTGGCTGTACAGATATTATTTAGCATGGGGAGTAAAAAAGACTTAAAATAGTTTATTGAAAACAGTAGTAATGAAATATAATTTATTCCGGATTAATTAGAATATCAAGGAAAGGAAGAAAATTATCAGATTAGATTCAAAAGTGAACTGGATGGCTAGATTAATGGAATAAATTACCGTCTAACATTTAAAAAGCTTCAAAATTTTAACTTTTGAGAGGCCCGATCCTTCATAGTCTATCCTTTCAAAAAATTAAATGGGCATTAAGGGAAACTGAAAGCTTAGCTAAGTGCGATCCCGTCAGTTTGGTACTTGCTAATATTTTATATTCACCGTTCACAAGGTCAAATTCTTTCAAAAACCGCCTTTTAGGCTCTGAATTCCATAGACTGATGATACATACCACTTTATGGCGTTAATAAGAATTTAATAATGCTTATTAACGCCATGAAGTGGAATGTATCAATTTAATAAGGACTTTGTATGTAAGGTTTTATCTGTTTTGAATTCTGTTGTACTAACCATTCGTTTTACTTTTGAAACAGTACGAGAATTCCCTTCCTATCCTTAATATTCTAATTATTCCCCACTTGGAATTTGATTTCAACACTGCTGTTTCGCATGCATAATTTTTTATCTGTTTGCTTCCCATGCTTTCGTGTTACCTTGTGAAGCCATTAACTTCGTCATTGCAGGAAATATGAAAAATTGTGACATGGCCTTCATAGGATTCGACCTCCCCATTATAGTAGGACATGGTTTCAGTCACAACTCGAAGCTTTACATTTCCCTTGCATCTGGAGTGAAACAATGCCTTACATTTTCCCTGTCTTAAAGGAAGATAGGGAAGGCTGGACTCAATCGCCAAATGCTGGTGGTGACATTAGATTTTAGTTCGTGCGTCACTAGGTACAGCTATTAGATTTTGTAGAAACAGGAAACATGAAAATTTTGCCGTACTCCCGATATTCGAAAGCCGAACCTCCTGACTGCTAGCCGGACATGCTTCTAATTACATTCTAAAGACTCGAGGTAATGAGGCAGAAAATATTTTACAGCTTTTTTAAACAGAAAAATGGCTTTGCTTTGCTGTTGTGTTCTCGAAACCATTCTCCTGTTCTTAGAGCTTATTTTTGAGAAGATTTATCTCCCATGAACATTCATTGAATATCATTGACAAAAATATCTTTTGAAATATTTGTTGAACTGTCTTGCTTAACAACTTCCACTTCCTATACTATTATTCACTGAGTACAATGATAAACGTTTTATTATTCCTATTGTATGGTGCTCAAGGCTTCGTGGGAAAGATTGCCCAGGCGTAGTCTGGCACTCCTTGCCACGAAGAATTTCGTGGGCTTGTTTTGATGTTACTCTGAGACAAGTGAAGTAGTAGAGTCATTAGGTTATTTAGAAGCAGGGGATGTGAAAAATTAGCAATGCCCTCACCGGAACTCGAACCACGGACCTCTGGAATACGCATCGAGCGTGCTGACCACTACACCACGAAGGCATGCGAAGAAGGCGGGAGAAACAGCTTGTATACTCCCCCTTTTAAAAGGCGACTGAGGAGTAGGGCTCCCAATTCCCAAATCCCGATGGTGGAGAATCACCATCCACCACCTTTAGTTCGGACGCCACTTGTAAAGACATTAGGTTTATTTCGAAGCAGTAGTTGTGAAAAATAAGCAACGATTTCGCCGGGACTCGAATCACGGACCTCTGGAATACGAGCCCAGCGTGCTGACCACTACACCACGAAGGCATGCAAAGAAGGCGGGAGAAATATCTTATATACTGGTGCCCCTTGTAGAATCATTTTAGAATTTTTCGAAGAAAGATAATCGAAGAAATGAGCAATACCCTCGCCGGGACTCGAAGCACGGACCTCTCGAATACACATCGAGCATGCTGACCACTAAACCACGAAGGCATGCCAAGAATGCGGGAGAAATACCTTATAAACTAAGGTTTGTAAGTTAATTCTGCTCCTTAAAATAAGTGCTATATCAGGCTTTCTTCGTCTAGCGTTTGGTTAATTTCGGTTTATTTGGTTACAGTAAAACACACTAGGGCTATCTACCTAAGAGGAACACGGAAAAAACTACCAAAATGCCACCAACATGCCACAAAATACCAAAAAAAAAGCTAAGTCACAACAATAACATTAACTGTCAGTTATAACTGTTATCAAAATCTGCGACAATAAGCGTTGTCGAAACTATGAAATAGAGCAATTTTTCACGTGTAGTAACTTCCTTTATCTGCAAGAAAAAGTATACGTTACGTATTCTAAAATGAAGAAACAAGCGATTATCCGGAATCGAGAAGTAAATAAATACAAAGGCAAGAAATAAAAATACGGTAAAAGACAATAGCAATCAATAATGTAAATTTAATTTAAACATGAGAGCAAACTTTTAACATTAATATTCATAACTGTTTAAAATTTTTTTACAATGGATAGTTGAAACTGCGGGTAGAGAGAGATTATTATTATACCCGTACATTGCGGGAGTTTTTACTGGAAAAATAAAATAATAATTAAGAACGTAGTGATATAGTTCTAATGTCCGTTTTACCCCCATGTCATGTTTGTTCTCCGTCTTCTTGCAACCAATGATTCTTCTTCGACGAAACATTGATATTTGTATATTTAATCTGGACATGAATCACAAGTAATTGGTATTTTAAAGCCTTGAGATACTGATCCTTCGTAACAAATGTGACTGCACGGCGTTTAGAGGATTATCATACATATAAGTCAAACACGAATGAATTTACTTTACTGTAGTCCACAAAGGCTTTCCTCACTTAGGAAAATAACCTAGCGTACTTTGCTAAAATCAATTAGTAAACCATTAACTAAGACTTGAACAGTTCACCTTTTAGCTTGTTAGTTTAGCTGGCGTGCAATGATCCGTTCTTGTGTCTTTAACTTAAATATTTAGGTAGCTGAATTCCGTAATGTTAAGCATAGCTTATTTCTTATCATTGTAATATCGATCACCCATTTTTGTATTCTTATCCACATCTCGTTCCGTATTCGCTTTATTCTGCCTAAAGTACTGCTGTTTATTTATTGGTCTATCTTTAAGTAAATTATGCATATCACTTTGTTTCGGTGTTGCAGTCTTGAGAGAAACATGGTGTAGTTCATTATTTAATTTGAAGTTAAGAAGACGGTGGACTTTAAAAATTAGTCTTTTAAGTTTTTGTGTTTTGATCAAGAAATTTAACCGTATACATATTATAACATCAGTTTATAAAATATATGTTCAAAATTTCAAATGATTTTAAATTAAAAATTTTTAAAGCAAATAATTAATTATTTTAATTAAAGATTTAAAATGCTCTTTGAGCTCTAATTTTCAATATTCTTTCTTTTAGTTAGTTATAAAGACTTGACAAAATTTTTTGTCAAGTCTTTATAATAATATGATTATATAAATATGATGGATCAGAAATTTTTAAAAAGGATTTTTGTGAATTTATATCCAGTTTGCTAAAAAATGTCACTTTTTGTTAAACTTATCACAGATTTAAACTTCTTAATCAACTCATATCCAAAAATGCATACACAGATATACTGTAATATATAACAAGATAATTTCTTCCAAATATCATTCATTTTTAACTACGAATGAGCCGTGTGGAACATTTTCAAAACATACGAACTGCGAAAAATTTGTTTTGAGAAAACCGAATTTAAAGGTTTTCTTCAAACTTACCTTTAATACATGGTCATGAGAAACAGCAAATTAACTTTAAATATGAATTGGTAAACAATAGATAACATTTTCATATAATTTAACTATTTTTAATATCATAATATTAAATATGACAAAAATAAACATATCGCAAATTGGTAGGTGATTCGAAGTTATAGGTAGAAACAATTTATGCATTATAACCAATGAAACATTTACACATCACCCGCATTATATGTTTTACCTTCATTTATCACATTTACATTATCTTTTAATGCTTTACAATATTTTCTACTATTTCTGCTTTTTTCCAAGCTGCCAAACTTCTCTTTTTGCTTTGGTTCAAGCGACGGTGATCACGCGTTTTTTCAGTGAGTAAAGAGAACTAGTTTGTTTCTTACTGTTCTACGCGTATAGCATTTACATAACCTAAGTTAAATTCATAGTTGTCAAAACCATCATTTCTAGACTTTTTTTAGAAATAAACACTTCTTTTGGGCAAATATATCAATTATAACATTAGTAAATAACTGTTGAAATACATTTTTTTTACATTTTCTCCAAAATTTAAAGGGCAATGTTTACGTTGTTTACAGATTTTAAACGCTTGTAACTTCTTTAAAAATTAAAATATTTGAACTCGGTTTTTTGCATACAATGTAGTTAAGAATATGGAATATTACGACAGTAAAAAAGCAAATTCATTATTTTGGTTCATTTTTAGCTATTTTAAAGTCCACCGTCCCCTTAACTGTAATTCTGCATGTTGCTATGACACAAAGCTAAATACTAAAGTATTCAATAAATAACTTTATATTACCTAATTAAGATACTGTGAATAACAATGTGGCATCAAACATACAAATTTATGTTAAGGTTTGGTTTGGTTTATTTGGTTATGACTAAGAACTTGAGGTTTAACTGCTAAAAGAAGGGATACATTTATGGAAAAGTTTCTAAAGGAAAAGGACTCGTATACGCATTAATAATGTGAAAAACCACGAAAACAACAATGCATCCTGCCCTTTCGCAGGGATTCAAACACTCCGGACTGAACTATCAGTGTTCGGCGACTTTACCGCTCGGCTGGCGCTGGGCCGCATTTATATTGAGACTCGACATGCTAATTTGGACAACCGTTTAAAGTTTTAAATAATTTAAAGTCCTGTAGTTTCATTAATGAAAATTATGGAATTATTATTTGATATTATGGAAAATATTTAATTTCGTTCATTATAGAAATAAAATTATAGAACGTAATTTCGTGCAACCATAAACTACTATTTTTTCTGAATAAAAAATTCGATCAACAGTTATATCCATTTGAAAGAACTGTACAAAACAATTTATAAAAATTTTCTATTTCATTTGAGCAATAAATGTCCTAACGCAAGCGAAGCATAATCGTATTTTTTTATATTTTACTGCAAACACAAATTAGCTTGCTTCTGGATCAGAGTTTCGATCAACAGTTGTATCCAGTTGAAAGAACTGTACAAAACAATTTATAAACATTTTCTGTTTCATTAGAGCAATAAATGTCCTAACGCAAGCGAAGTAAAATCGTATTTTACTGCAAACACAAATTAGCTTGTTTCTGAATCAGAAATTCGATTAACAGCTGCATCCAGTTGAAAGAACTGTACAAAACAATTTATAAAAATTTCCTAAGGAAATGTCAGAACAAAACTAAAATTTCTTGGTTTCGTAAGTCATACTAAGCCAATAGGTATGAAATGTCTTTGAGTTAGAAATAGCCATACCAAGTAGCAGGGGAGAAATAATGCAAAAAAACCGACATTAACTATGAATTCATCAGAAACACTTTCAGCCGTTTTAGATAGGCTGTCTTCCTAATCTACCTTGGGATGTTTTTATTATCTCGCTTCATTTCATGTGAAGTTCTTTTTCTTCACCTGCACTTAGATTCTTCGTCCCGCCATTTTCCAAATAAAAGCCGTGAGACGATAAAATGATTTTATTGGGAAAGTTATAATCATAAGGGAGGACATCAAAATTATTGGGATACTGAGATATTTGTCAAAATATGTTGGACTGTCACGACAGATGTTACTCTGTCGAACCGTAACGCAAAGTGGTATAATTTTGACTTTTAGATCGTTTTCTTCTTCTGTGCGTATTCACATTTATCTACACGAATTTAAAATTTAACTAAGAGTTAATAATTTCTTCAGTTAATAAGAAAATTTCGACTACAAATTTGATTTCAACAACAAAATTATTTTAGGTTGATATTTTAGGCTATATTAATTTATAAGTAACAAAAATCAGCGTTATATTTTCAAATTTTTACAGACTAGTTTCGATGGTTTTGCAAAACCATCATCCTAAGCTGCCAAAGTGCAAATGAACTAGAGAAGCTATAATTCAAAGTAGTAGCTATTGACAGGTGCTTTTCAGCCAATATCATTAACCAAGAAGTTAAAAAAATTCTCATCTCAACACACCAAAAGGCACGCTCTTGTTTTAGGAGATTACAAGAATTCTGTTGTCATTCCTTTCTTTCCATCAGTTAGCTATAAAACTGCACGTACTTTACAGAAAATTAACTTTCGGCTAATTTATTTTCCCATCTATATAATTCCGAGTTCCATAGTTAAAGACCCCATTCCAAATATGAATTCCTGGGGATTCTCTACCAGTGTGGTTAACTGACATTGCTGAAACTAAGAGAGCCTTAAAATTTCGCGTTAAAGTACATGAGGCATATGTTGGGAAAACGAAAACACAGAAGTCCTCTGTTGCCCAGCATTGTTGGTCCGAAAATCACACTTTCCATTTTTCTGCTGCCAAAATTATTCAAAAACATCTTCTATTGGTGAATTATATTTTCTAGAGATATTTTATATTAAAAAATCTTTCTGTTCCAGTTAACGATCCTAATTCCAATCCATCTTTTGCTTCAGCCTTTAAGGAAATTATGCTTTAGTTTTCTTGTTGCGTCAATAGATGACGTTAGTAGCTTAACTCCTCTCCAGCCATTCTTATCTTACCTTATCTTATCATCATAGCTTATCTCGTTCATTTGCATTTGGCAGCTGATTCTGTTGGTTTGGTAAAACCATGACAACTAGTCTTGTGAAAATGTCCAAGTATAACGCTGATTTTTGTTGTTTAACTTCTCAATTAACAAAAGCATTGCTTGAGTCAAATATATTTTTTCTGTGTATGAAAAGAATGTAAAAAGTAAACATTTATACTCATTATAATATATTTGTATTCATCCTCACTCTATTAATCATAATTTTGAACCTTTTAATTTGCACAATATTTTATAACTGAGGTTCATCGAAACAGGTAGACCTGATTTTACATATGCTTTATCAAAAGCATATATAAATTTAGGGAATGAAATATGCGTAAATGTTCAAATCGTTTTACCATGCAAACAGTAATTATTTTCAATACGAGTATGGTTGGTTGCCTTGCAGATAACAAAACGGTTTTCTTTTCTCCCCCACTGTGCTAGGTCATATCTGATATGATTTTATAAAAGGTGACAAATTGTGCTTTTACAGTGTATAGGTACATTCTTAGACAAAAATACATCGTAACACATTTAAATTCTGTGCACGATTATTCACACCCTTATATTTTGTTTTTTATCTTATTAGCCCTATTAATTTTGTTTTGACATTTTGCATGGATTCACTTACTGCGTTGATTCTCTTTTCAAACCGTTGCCATCAAATATTACTACCCTGTATCATATTTAAAGAAATTAAGTAATGAAGAATCTGCAAAAATGCATGTATATTTCTTGCACTGTGATAAAACAACGGTACCTAGAGACATCAACTTTTGAATAACGTAATTCTCCACCGAATATGGGCACCTGAAAGCTCTAATTTGGAAATTGTTTTATTATCTATTTCATATTTTGTCACACATTAAAGAGTTTTTGATTAACAAACTCAAGGATTTCGAAGCGAGGAATGCAAGCATTGTACGAAACAAAAAACACTTTTATCTCCAACGCGCGAGACTGTCCATCGCGAATTCTCATTTAAAAATTATTTTCCGATATTGCTCTTGAACTGAATTTTATGGTTTAATTACGAAGGACATGATATTTAATAAATAAATGTAACACACAAAATGTTAAAAAAAAGCCCCTTTAGATGTAATTTAAAATCTGAAACCTTTCAGATTTTTTTATTTATTTACTTATTTGTTTTTATGCATTGTTGCTTTACTTGGAACAATTGGTTGCTCAAGGGTGACGCTGTTATTACCATTGAGGAAAGCTTCTGTGCATGTCCCTATAATAAAAATTAAGACATTTTCCAATTATTTTGATGCAAAACTACTACGCATGTTCCTACAATTAAAATTAGGATATCTTCCAATTGTTTTGATATAAAAACTTCGAGGACTGAGTTAAGATAAAACACAATATAGTGATTTAAAATTTAGTTCATTTTTTGTTTTATGAATGTAGAGGTTACTATTAAAATATCTGCATATAATTAATAATAATAGTATTTTTTAGGTTTTATATGTAACAGTATATTGTCACTTATAGTTTAGTTTCATCATCACACAGAGTAACGCTTTCATAACATTTGCAGCATATATAGAGGGAAAAATTTAAATAAGATTTGTATAAAAATGTCAAGATATCGCTCAAAAAACATTTCTAGGATATGAAATTAAATTGTACTTTATATTCCAATAAACCACCACCAGTATAAATATTACATTTTATCTCATGTTTCCATTCACACATGTTTACTTTTCAAGAAGACAGTCAGAAATAGTTTCGGAAATTGAGCATATTCAGTAACATCGTTATTACTCTTATAAGCTCACTCCGTATTTTAAGCTTCGAGTGTTTTGAAAATTGCACGTACTTTTATATAAGGTGTTTTGGCTTTATAAAATGAAATTTTTTTTGCGCAAAGGAATGGAGTCAAAACTTGATTTTACCATTCGAGATATGTGTTATGAATGGAGAACAGAAAGACATGCTCTTCTATTACTAGGAATTGATTTAAAGAAATATTTTACTTCAAACGTATACATAGAATTTTTTTAAAAAAGGAATATATCTTATTTAATTAATCAATACTAAAAAACAAACATGCCTACTGTTTCTCTTTATAAGTAGTTCAACTCTATCAGTTGAACAGTTAGAGCGTGCATGGCACAAATTTGACAAAGAATTTATAGAAGAATGACTTAAAAAATGAAGCACGCAAAGAACGTAAAGAAGACTCTGTTTTATTTCCTTGTACGGAGTAAAAGAAGCATTGTAATTCCGAAAAATTTCGAGTTCCATATCGGATTACTATAATATCTAGTTTCTACTTGTACACTCCCTTTTTTATTTCAATTTGCAGTACGGAACGTAATTTTTTACATATATGTAAGATAGAATAAAATACGATGGCTTCTCTAAGAAATGATTGGTAACCTCAAAATTAACTATTCTAAATTTGTTGTTCTCTCCCCTAAATTCATCTGTTCTCCCAAATTCGAGATCTTTCCTCGTTACCTAACGCTGCTTAAAAAAAGTAACTAAAATTAACCAATCACAGTTTAACTATACTTTATGCACCCACCAAGTATAAATAGCTACTAAGTGCGTAGTTTCTTTCTTTCGCCTGCCTGCTGACAGCAATGTGTAAGATAAAAAATATGAAAGCAAACTTCGAATTTTTATTGGCTATAACCTCTTTTATTTTTTATTTAATTTGGGCACTTCCTCTCTCTGTCTTAAAAATAGCTCTATAAGACTATACTGCGTCATTCAAATTAATCATGGAGTTCCTACGTAGAGCTTAATGCAGATACCTCTTGTCCACTCAAATAACTGTAAACCAAAACTTTTTTAACTCGAACTGAAACTTTTTGGCTCTCTCCCTTCTTCCTCTGAATTGTTGCGACGCTTCCGGTTAAGCTTTCCTCCTGGAAAGACGCTCCTAAAAGCATCTATGAGCTGCATTGATTTCCTGTCTAAGATGATGTTTTGCTTTTTAACCTGTGTATATAAAAATTATTGTAATTGCTTATGATCAGAAAGTATATTGCCTATAAAGAAATGATTTTGATGTGTCTAAAAATAAAGATGTTGATTCCACGGACTTAATTTTGTAAATGTATGTTTGTTTTGTAAATGTTTCCTGCCTTTCCGCTCAGCTATCCTGTATCTACACATTAAAACATCTATAATGCTAAAATATGCTGTGATCTTTTACTTTTGACGGGAGATAAAAACAATCACGTTCTAGTCATAGTCGAAAATACTACTGCATAGATGAATGGAAATTGCGACGTAGTGGAATGACCTGATGGAATTTTATAAGAAGCACCACAGCTTGATAGTAAATATCATCAATTTTTGGATGACGAAATTCTTAGCACATATCTTCATAACATTTAGAACATTAGGGGGTGCTAAACGCGCCCTATAATTTTAGACATTCAATTACATTTTAAGTAATGGCGAATAGCTAGCAGAGACTGAGCGACACGCTGTCAGCAGGCAGGCGAAGAGGCGAAAGAGATTCCCAGTTAGTAGCTATTTATACCAGGTAAATGCATACAGTTAAACTGTGACTGGTTAACTTTATGTTTCAGTTACCTTTTTCAAGCAATGTTATGTAACATGGAAAGATCTCGAATTTGGCAGAACAGATGAATTTAGGGAGAAGAACACCAAATTTAGAATAGCTGATTTTGAGGTCGCCAGTCACTTCTTATGTATATATATATATATTATACATAATGAAAGTAATTAAAAGTAAATTAATAAGCCCAAGACTTGCGCTAAAGCTGCAAAGTAATAAAGCAATAATTTACTATAAATTATAAAAAGAAAACTCTACATATTATAAAAAGAAAACATCCAAATATGGAGAGTTTTCTTTTTATAATTTTTTTATTATACATATATATATACCCACCTCTGCCCTGCTTAAAAGTCTTTACTCTGCCTTTATTTTTTCAATAGTTGGTCAACGCCTTAACTCCTAATTACAAAAGTGTTTTAAATGATGATAATATTCTTAGTTCGGCATGACAAATTAAAAAAAATAATTTTGGACAAGTATTAAAATTTTAATGCTATCTCCCAGTTCCTATAATTATATTTCTGAAAGTTTTATACTCTTTATGAAAGAATAAAATTGTAGGAAGGTTGACTCCCTTACGTCAAAAATTGACTGGGATATTTAATTTCTAAATTTGCAACTCTTGAAGTCATTTTCAAGTTACCTACAACTTACACAGAGGGATCGTTTAATTAAGTTAGAATAATTTGAGGAGATAAGTTTTATCTGCAGCAAAATATATGTACAATTTAATAGGCGTGCAAAAATTATGTGGTGTTTACACCACATAATTTTTGCACGCCTATTAAATTAGTTTTTTAGCCTATTAAATTAGTTAACTATTAGTTTTTTACTAACATGTAATTATATGACATACATTTGTTTAAAAATCTAAAAGCAAACACAATTTTGTTTTGCACTTTGAAGTACCCAATTCTGGGCACCAAAATAAACATTACAGGAATTGCATGTACTTTTATGATTCAGTAGGTTTCACTTTTATAGCTCATAGTAATTCATCATTTTTCATCATATTTATGAGTGAAGTATCTTAACCCATTGGTAACAATCTCTTTCTCACAGACAAATTTAAACTACAAATTTACAGCTTACTCAAATATATTCTTAACATGCACAAAATTCTGGATGTGTAATTGCAATGGGTACTTTGTGGGGACCTATTTATTTATTTTGACTATTAGTTAATTTTGAGTTAAAGTAACTTTCCTGTCGCTCTCCTTTTCACCCACGCTTTTCATGCCAGAATGTAAATTAGGTATTATGCGTTCATTCAGATTAAGGGAAAAAGAAATGCTAATTAAGCGAAGATTTCGCAAGTTGATTTTAGAATGTGTTCTGCCTTTTTGAAGC
The DNA here is from genome assembly GCA_000611955.2 of Stegodyphus mimosarum. Classification (NCBI taxonomy): domain Eukaryota; kingdom Metazoa; phylum Arthropoda; class Arachnida; order Araneae; family Eresidae; genus Stegodyphus; species Stegodyphus mimosarum. Next base: position 806,687 of record KK115202.1, on the reverse strand, counting down.
GACGTTGTTACCGTCACTTATTAGCGATTTGATTTCGTGGCGTTGAGTGCTTCTAGCCACTGGCCTTGTTTCGCCGGTTTCTACGAACCAGATCCTACCTGCGCGTTTGCTTTATCCTGTGAGTCGTTAGGCTAGTCTAATCACATTTTATTTTAAGTTCAACTGTAATTGTTTATGCCAGAAGTTTTGGCTGCTAATTCTTTGTGATTGAACAAAAGGGCTATTTATATCATTTTTCTGACTTTGTTTGCCTACTGGTTAAAGACACGGGGTAATTCCTCTACAGTCTTTCTAGAGCTCATACGTTTATTTTAACCAAGCATACGAGGATCTATAACTTTTTTGTCACTTACTTAACAATGTAACGTTCCTAGAAATTAATCCATTGTTACATAACGAAACTGTATATGTGAAAAAGCTCTGAAAAACGAAGTAATCAGAATAATCAAAATATCAATGAAGAATGGTGTGAAATGTTTGTTCAATTTATACAGTAAACAGTGTATAATTACTGATAGCTTAAAACATCTTGATTTCTGACTCACGCTTCCAAGTTTAAATGCAGTTGTGAAGCGTGTTGCTGATAATAAATTCAAAGTTGTGTAATGTTTTTCATACTAACAGATATATCAACCCTCATTCATTAAACATGCAAAAGAAAAACAGAGGCATAGTTTTCTCATCGAATTATATTTTTCATGTATGCAAAGAAATAGGAAAAGCTTCTCGAAAGTGCATAGCTTTTAAATAACCAAAAATTGCCCTCCACTATAATTCACGTATAATAAATATCTTTTGTTAGTCTAAACTAAAGATATTTAGTTTAGACTAACAAATTTTTAGGGTCCAATTTCATTGGAACGGGCTGGCTACATGGGCATTTTCGTGTTTTCCCTGTGCATAATGCGTACACGAGACATTTTCCATTAGAAAGTCTTCCACGAAGGCACTGATTTCCTTACAGAGATAATCCTAGCGTGCTTTGCCATAATTTATCAAACCAAACCAAACCAAACTCTAGGATAGGCGATCGAATAGGAGAACGCGTGAAACTGGCTTCGGTATGAATTGCATGAGAATGAGGAAGATTGGGAAAATTAAGAAGTAGAGAATGAATCCAACTTCAAAGATGTATACACATTTTGAGACTTGGTGATAAGATTAAATAAAGTTAAACAATAAATTAAGATTAGATGAAGTGGGATAAATTACTTTATTGTTATATTTCACAGCATTGAACTTTGCGCAGCAATAAGCAGTAAATATAGCAAATAAATCAACTTATTAAATTAAACAAAAACTTCATTGTACGCTGTGTGCCGTATTAAAACGTTGCTAAACGTTGCTAAACATTAATAAATATTGATCAGATGAGTGCGTGCACGTCCCCCACGCATTTTCGTATGGTCTTTTCTTTAAGATTGTACACTGGTGAAATAAATTAAGAGAATTTGCATATTTTATCGAATAGCATGAAGAGAACTGAACTGAAGGAAAAACCACTGCTTCTAGATAAAAATGCAAATCTTATACGGCAAATACATAAGCGTACACGTGTGTGTAGGTGAAGCCAGCAGAAAAAAGGCTTTATAAGAGCGTGGAGGGTAAGACGAATTCCGTTCGCTAGCACACCTCGGCGAATTTCTTGGTGTTATCTTGAAGCAATCGGTTAAATTCATATCAGAACAGTAAAAAGGAGTAACCACCAAAGTTTAGATGATGGAATGAGGTAGAGAATTGTAGAGAGGCTAGAGGCAGGCCAGTCACAAGTCCAGATATGCAGAGTGTTTAATTTAACGCCGAGCGTTTGTATAACCTATGGAAACAGTTCTAGGATACTGGATCCATGGAGAGAAAGCCTGGGCAAGGTCGTTCAAGAGACACGACAACCAGAAAAGATCGCTATTTGTCCACTTTAGCGAGGCGTAACAGAGGGGATGCAGCTTAGAGACGTTGTTGGGTTTAGAGACATTAACATCAGCTCTTTCGGGACCTGTATGCAGCCACAGGAACCTGTGTAAAAAGGGGGATTGTTTCCAAAAGACTACATGAGAGAGGGTTGTTTGCCAGAAGACCGGCTGTTTGCCTGCCGCTCACGTCTACGGACATGAGAGTCCGATTAGCATGTTGCAGGCAGCATAGTGATTGGAGTACGGAGCAATGGACGACCGTTCTGTTCACCGATGAGTCCCGTTTTAGCCTAAACATCGATTTTCGCCGTACTTTCATATATAGAGAGCCAGGGACCCACTACCTATCAATTTGACAGAGGCTCTGTGACTGGTGTGAGGTATAGAGATGAGGTCTTGGAGCCCTGTGTTCGCCTTTTCTGGGATGCAGTGGGCTCCGAATTCATCTCACAGAACGATAACGTGAGGCCACATAAAGCTCTTCTGGTCAAGGAATTTCTCGAAAGTGAGGATATTCGCCGGATGGATTGGCCAGCCAGGTCTCGAGACCTCAATCCGATAGAACATGTCTGTGACGCTCTGGGGAGGGCAATTGCACGCTGCGAGGCCTGTATGGCTGTAAGAGGGGACCATACCCCCTATTAACCCATTTCTTTTTTGTTTTCTGGAGCAGCTGTTTCAGACCTTCAGACTCCCATGAGTGTTACACACGAACATGTTTGCCTATTATAACTGTTGAATGTTTATTTTGTTTGTATTATATCAACCTATGTTCACACCGAATTTTATTAAAATCTGTCCAGTAGTTCTGGAGATCATAGATAAAATATGAAAATTTTCTTAATTTATTTCACTAGTGTAAATTACACTGGAATACTTCAATGAAAGATATATCTTTCATTCTTTTGCCTGCCATATAAGAGATCTGATTTGACTGAAAAGCATGCATGAAAAGATCAGAAAAATATATTGATGAAAAAAGTTATCAGGAAAGTTACATTCTAAAATAATCAAATCTGTACTATTAAAATCTTTGTGGTCCTGTTTGACG
>KK115202.1:789135-800358 GCA_000611955.2 Stegodyphus mimosarum | reverse complement strand
AGAAAAAAAAAAAAAAAAGAAAAGAAAAGCTGCATAGAATGTACACTGCGAAAAGAAGTGGGGTGGACAGTTTTATATCTCCTGTTCTACTGGGCCAATTGACGAAATTTTAATCTCGTTTTTCATGTCTCGAAAGCTCAACTTAGAATATATATTAGATTTATATGTAGCATTGTTCTAATATATATATTTTGACACAAAATCGGACTTTTTCTGGACACTGCAATCTGCCAATTGCTTTTTCCAAATTTCAATTCCACGATTCAAATAATGCCTAGATATGAAATTTGTAATTTTTGGTGAGAAATTTAAGAAGAAATTTAAAAACTTATCTTGGCACATTTTTTGTTAGTTTTCGCCAAGAATAATTCCCTTGGCGAACTTCTTAGTTTTTAGCAACTTATTTTCCTTTCATTTTTTTCATTGTACACGAGCGGAAAATAGGTCATCGGTCATACTTTCAAATAATTTTAAGAAACTGCGTAAACCACATTTGGCGTTATTATCGCTTATAAATAATATGCCAAATTTCAAAACGCGTCAATATGTAAATTCACGTATATCTTAGGAAATGTTGAATAGAAAACTCTAATTTTTTGCAGAAGAAATACGTGTACTGTAAGTTGATGGTAAAACTTTTATAGGTTATAATTCAAAATGTATTGGAAATATTTATAAAAATTAATTAAAAATACAAATGTTATATATAAATTAAAAAATGAGTGAAATTTATTTCGAATGAACCTAAATTTCGAAATGTGAAAAGAAGAATCAAATAAGTTTAATAAAGAGATATTGATAAATATATACCAAATTCAATTAATATTGAGGAGTTAAAATTTTAAGAGATATTTAAAAAAAACTATTCACGCGAATTTTGCAAAATTTGACAGTTTGACATAATCTGAGTCGTAAAATCGATATATGGAAAAACATTGGCATGTCATTTCAGAAAAGTCCGATTTGTGTGAAAATACCTATATGAGAACAATGCTATATATAAATGTAATACACATCATAAGTCGCGCTTTCGAGATATGAAAACCGCAAGCTGAATTTCATCAATCACGGGAGATATAGCGTAGTAGAACAGGGTATTTTTTTGCGCAGTGCTCTTGTTTAAATTGTGCGGATAGTAAATGAGTCACTTTTCCTTAGAAATTCAATTACAAATAATATTGTTCGTTTTAAGTAGATAATCAATACATTATTTTATATATTAAATTATTCTTGTATTTCTACTGATTCGTCTACTGTACCAGAAAATACAAATAAAATGAGTAGAGGATAATAAAGAGAGTTCGCTATTTCAACCAACCGTGGTGAAACTTCTCTTTTGCTACCATCTTTAACGATGCTTTACGATATCTTTAACGATCATTCAGCTTATCCAAACTGAAATTACATTAGTAGTCATGAAATGAGCGAATCGAGTTTTAGGATTTAAATTTAAAATGCGATGTATAAATAATTTGAGTTATTTTTATCCCGCAAGGATAATCTTACTCGTAAAATCGATTATAAATTATTGCTGAAATGAAGATAAATTTTTTAGTTTGATTTTCATTTTGTTGCTTTGCAGCGTTCTAGGCTTAAAGTTAAGCACCAAATAGCAATTTGCTTTGCAGTCTGAAAAATAAAGCTAGTATTTAGACTAGGCGAAATTGAGTTAAACTGTACAGGTTAAACGCAACCAACAAAGAAGTTAAACTTAACCAGCCTGGAGATTTAAATAACATTAATTTAAGTCTCCGTGTTCCTGTTTTTAATTGGAAGCACTTTTGTAGAAATGATGCTATCTGTATTCAGAACAGAGAAATTTTGGCGTAAGCTAAAGCACAATGGATCAAAAGCTTTTCCTATAATTTTTTACAAAACAAAATTTGATCATTTTTCAACAGATTTTAAAGTAACTCAATTTTTGAGTGGTCACGGCAAATTCAAGTTCTATTCAAAGTGATTTGGACTTGATGAAAGTGCTTTGTGCAGCTGTGGCAGAGGCAATGTAGATATAAAAGATATTCATCTTGAGTACGTTCATCATGTCCAGCAGATGAAGATACTTCAGGCAGCTTTGAAGCGCCTTGGTCACCAATTTTTCTGAACGTTTTCGAACCAAAGATAAAATTTCTTCTTTTCGGAATTTTATTATCAATTTTGGTTATTGAGTTCTCTTTATTTATTATTTTACTATTGTATTAGCCCAAAGAAGCGTTAGTTCAGAAGGTCTATTAGTCTCCAGATGGGATTTTCAATCGAACCACTATAAAAGTCTGAATCACTTTTCCAATTGTTGCCACCAAATATTATTCCCCTGTATTATATTTAAAGAAATTAAATAATAAAGAATTTTCAGAAATGTATGCATGGTTTTCGCATTGTGGAAAACAAAACAACGGAACCTAACGCCATCAAATTTTGCATAATGTATTAGCGCATTCGAATATGGACATCTGGAACCCCGGATTCTGAATTTCGAATTTGTTTTATTGTGCATTTCATATTTTGTAAAACTTTAACGAATTTTTGATTAATAAACTCAACGATGTCAAAGTGAGTAAGGGCAGTACTGTTCTGAAAAAAAAAATTTATCTGCAGTGCACGAAATTGTAAATTGTAAATTCTAAAGATAGGCTATTTTTAAATATTTTTAGGCCAAAGGAACATTAGCCCGAATGCTTTCGAAACGTGTATGTATATGTAAATTAAAAAAAGCCCCTTAAGGTGTAATGCAAAATCTGGAAGCTTTCAGATTTTTGTGTAAGTGCTCTAGCTTTTTTTATTTTTCTTTTATTTTTTTCATAGTTTTTCCCCCATTTCCTGTACTATTGTACATTTATTTATTTATTTTGCTAGTGTTGAAACTTATTTGTTTAAGCCTCGTGGTTGTTGAAATTAGAGTTAACAAAACAAAACAAAAAACAAACAAACAAAAAAAACGAAAACGTCAACCAATAGGTATGTACTTACAGATAAACTTAACGTACTTTACTGTAGGACATTAAAATAATCTAAACATAAATTTCGATTTCGTAGATACTCAAAGACATTAAAAAATAATGTGTCAGAGATGTCTTTATCTGTCGCTAGCAATAATTGTTGTCTCATATCTGCACAGGTAAATGCTATTTTCACTGTAACCCTGTAGGTTTTAAAAAATGTCTCTAATTAATTTCAAAATTTCCAATAATTCGTATATCTGAGGCTTTCTTTATTTTGCTGTTTTATCATTTATTTAACTTATTATCGTTTTTACTTCATTGCAGAAAATTATCATGAAATGCAGTTCTTTGTGCATTTGAAAAATCCATTAGGTTTAAAACCTCAAAATTATTTTATTATTTTACTTTTTAGTTCTAAATTTGCACAAACTTTATTTTTAATTGATTACTTATTTAATTTAAATAATCATATTTTCTAATTTTTTTTTCAAATTTAGGTTGGTTTCATAAATTTTGATTTTCAATCTTCCTGACATTGGGAATTCTACAGTGGAGCCTGAACTAAAGTGGTGGACGATAATTCGTTAGCACTAAGATCTGGCGATTGGGTCTTCTAATCCCTTTTTAAAAGGGAGATGTAAGATATTTTCTCCCCTTTTCCACATCGTTCTTTGTGTAACTCAAAGCACGTTCGAAGCGTATGTGTGAGATTTGGAGTTCGAATTCCGAGGAGGGCATTGTATATTTTTTATGTTTCTACATCGATATAATGTAGGTACTGACTCTACGATTATATTCCCATTTTGTAGAGCAAATACTGTTTTTGGCCTAACTATCTTTTCTTTTGCTGTGTTGACGAAAAAATAATGAAGATAGATGAATTTTCATCTTTTATTAATTTATTTTAAAACTTGTAATTTCATTTTACTTTATTCGTAGTCTTGCATTTTATTAGCACATATTTCATTTGGAGTTCTCCCTTATTTGTTCAAGCATTTAGCGGTCATGATTCATTACTGCGTATGTGTTCTTTGTTACAAAAAATTTCTAACTAATCTATTGAAACCTCATTCTTTTACTCTTCTACCTTGATGTAACATTTTACATATCTCTAACTTAATCTACTTTATAAAAGGCTTTGCCTTTAATTCTCAATTAGTTTTCACATGTTTTCATATGAATTTATGCAAATATCATACAAATCTGTAATTAATTCTTTTATAATTCAGTGTTTTGTTATCTTCTCATCATTCTGTTTTATAGAAAATTTCACATGCATTTACAGTTTACTATATGTAGACAGTTGAATTCATACAACAGATATGTCATTTGAGTATCTGGTGGTTTCAAAGGGAACATTAAGATTTTACTTAGGTCATTGAATTGATATATGTACGTTAAAGACACTTCCTCAGCATCATTGAAGATTGACCAGTGGCATAATAAATTTAGTATTCCGTGGATGAATCATGATAAACCTTCAGTTCAGTTACTTATGTATGTATGTATCTCGCATAACTGAAAAATGAGTAGTCTTTAACGTTCAGAATTTTTTATATACTACTGTTATAACATGTAGATGTGCACCCCCTAGTTTGGCTGCTACCGGCAGCACCAAAAATATGTAAATATATGCATATATGTATATATCCATTCTGTTACTCGTCTGGGTGAGCTCAGAATCTTTATTCCTATATGTCTGTAAATTGCGCATTTTCTGCTTTAAAATGATTAAATAATGTTGTCTTTATCTTCCGATTAAGGATTTTATGCCTTTAGTTATCCTGCATGCAATATTTGAAGAATTATCAACAATTTCAAAGTTGTTTGAGTGCGCCTAAGCCTAATTATTTTTATCATAGCAGCCAAATTTGTTTGCATTTGAAACTTAGCAGAATAGTGGATTTGTTACCAATCTGTAGAAAGTAAGCTGCGCAACAACAAAGATAGGATCTTCTTTTATTATTGCGAATTCAATGATGCTTCTGGAATTTAGTCGAGGAAATAAGTGTTTAAGATTTGCTTCGTAATTTTTAATATGGATATCTCGAGTTTTTATGTATTTTTCCCTTGTCGTGGAGTGAAAACTGAATAAATGACTAAAAGATACTGAATCGTGTGTGAAAAGTTTCTTATTTTTTGTTTGCTTAATTCTTTTTCATACATCGTTTTAGATTTATTACAGTATTTGAATAAAACATGTGACAAAGATTAAATAATTCTTCAGGAGATATTATTTTTGTGTATTATGAGTTATAAAACGAATGACATGTAACGCTGTTAAGTGAACCTAGCCCCAGAGTGTCGCTATGGTAAACAAATATAGTGAATTTTAAAGAGTGCGTTTATTCTATTGTGGTTTACGCGCTATCGACGAAGTAGATTTAATTCAAACCAATAAATTTAAATGAAATAGAAGAAACAATGCGTATAATTTAATATTCCGTACAAGGAAGTCATGTGGTGTACACATCAGATTTTTTTATAATCGAAACACGAAAGGATATTAATTTGTTCGATTAGATTCAATGTACAAACGACTGGTTTCTATAAAATTTTCCCTCTTCTTCAGAACTTTGATATGCCCAAAATCTGTTTCAGTATGTATCCTTGCTTGAAAAAAAGGTACATTGAATGTTCTTTGAGTTTCTTCCTACCCAGGGAAAAAAGACATTAGTTATATTTGTCTTAATGCGTTCATCATGTCCAGTAGAGGGAGATATTATTAGAATCTGAAACCTTTCAGATTTTCTTTTTTGTTAAAATTATTATTGTGATTTTACATTTTTCTTTTCTTTATTTTTATTTTATTTTATTTTCTTAGGCATATGTGGTGGTAATTGTGAGCACCGAGTGAGTGCAACCTTTGTTTGTTGTTTGTAACCTTATTTAAAATCTGAAATCTTTGAGATTTTTCTTTTTTTTTTCATAATTGTTTCTCTATTTGCAGCGCTACTGGAGATTTATTTATTTGTTTTGCTAGTGCTGAAAGTTACGTTTTTAAGTCTCGTGGTTGTTGAAATTAAATTTAACAAAACAAAACAAAAAAGAAGAAGAAGAAGAAAACCTCAACCAAGAGGAATCTAAACATAAATTTCGATAACATAGGACTTAAAGATACTCAAAGACAATAAAAATAATGTTATTCAAGAAACATGTCTCTGCCAGGAGATGTTTGAAAAAGTAGCTAATAGAAAAACGTTTCCCAAAATATCGTTGCTTGCAGAAGGAGATTTAAACTAAAAAAATGCCTAACGTGTGAGATAGAATGCTACTGGTGTCGACCCCGCCATATGGAGTTTGCTCGATGAATTCTTGCTAACATTGTACGTGACAAACCATTTGCTACAGATGACTTAGTGGTGTAGAAACAACATTTCTTCTTACAGTCAGACTGCAAGTGCTTATTGATTTATTATCATATTGGCTTTGTTGCTCTATGGTAAAACATTTGAAAATTATCCCATTATATTGTGGTATCGTACTTCTATCATTCGGAAAACCGTGAGAAAGAAGTGGAAACAAGCCGTGTATGCAAGGAAACATTCTGAAACATGTATGGCTCTGCTCTTGTGAACAGAATGATCCAAGTTTTAAACAGTAGCTGAAACGTGATGAAAAACAGATCTTGTGCAACAACAGAAAGGGGAATGGGAAACATCCAGACATGAATAATCTTCCTTCACTCTTTTTACAATCTATTATCCGTAAGAACTATGCATGCTTATAAGGTATTTCTACTGCCTTCGTGTTGTAGTGGTCAAGCACACTCGACGCGTATTCGAAAAGTATTTAGTTCGAGTCCCGGCGAGGGCAATTGCTCATTTTTCATATCTCCTGCTTCTAAAAATCATAATGACCCTACAGTGGTGCCCGAACTAAAAGAAATGTGCTGGATGAGGATTCTCCACCACCAGGATTTGGCGATTGGGTCCCCTTATCTCCAGTCACCCTTTAAAAGGACAGTATGTAAGGTACTTCTCCCGCCTTCTTATCATGCCTTCGTGGTGTAATGGTCAAGCCCACTCGGCGCGTATTCCAGAGGTCCGTGGTTTGAATCCCGGCGAGGGCCTTGTCCATTTTTCATATCTCCTCCTTCCAAATAACCTAATGTCTCTAGATTCTTACAGTCCATGCCATTATCCATGTTTACAGTTTGCAATCCCGAATCTAGGATAATGTATTTGCAGCTTTCTGGCACTGAGGAATTATATCACTGTGGAGTATTATTAGAAGTATTATTATTAGGAGTATTATTAGTAATATTAGAAGATTTATACCATTTTAATCTTGAAATAAATCGTCATCCTTTACATTGTTTCTCTCTCTGTCTAATCGAATACCACTTCTTTAGAGCTTTGGATAACTTTCAAGTGTTTTGATAACATGTCAAATGCTTTTCAAGAATTTTTGAATTTTGTGAATTTCTATTAAAATTGATAAATTCACTCGTCGGATAAAAAGAAGTGTGTATAATTATTCTTACTTTAAATAAAAATGTCAGGTCACGAGAAATTACGCTGTATCGAAACTGACAATTAACAAGTAGTATAAAAAAATTAAATTCAATTTCTACTTATGTCAACAAAGAAAAATTTTAAGAATAAAAATAATAAAAATACAATAAAAAATAAATTAAAATTTAAAATTTGTAATTTGAATTTACAAATTTTTAATATGTGGAAAAAAACTGTATTAACATCAAGTGTCATCCACTACAAGTTTAAAAAAATGCATTTGAACTTTAATATAGATGAATAAAAGTTATTTTATTAACGATTGAAAATTTGAACAAGATATAGGGAGAATGTGAGCTCATAATAGGAATTTAAAAATGAAGGCCACTCTGACCCAGTAGACCTATACTTTTTATAAGTAGCATGAAAAAATTATTTTTCCATTTTTTTTCACTATAATAAACTCATAAAATATTATTTTATGATATAATTAAACTGTTATTACTTTGAAAAGCACTTTAAAAGAATGACATTAAACGCTTATTTGCAATAACTTATTTATTTACGAAACAAATATACAGGAGAATGAATAACAAAATTTGTGATTTATTGAACAATTTGAACATGGGAAGCACTGTATTGTAAGTCATTTTAGAGTTCATTTAATAGACAACATATAAACATAGATTACGGATCTTTATGGAATTCTATACATAGAGACAATATTTCTAACTCTCATAGCAGCAAAATGTAACAAAAAAGTATTATTAAGAGTTCGGTATGAAAAAAAAATTAAATAATTATTAGCATTAGCCAATTTATATTTTTCTATTGATGTTTTTGAAATAAAACTCTCTAATCCGAATGCAGCTGTTTATACTATGGCAACTGGTAAATTTGTTGGTATCAGTAAGGGGAAAGATGATGTACACTTCTTATTTAAAATTTCTTTGATCTATTTAAACTTTTTTTTAATTACTAAAAATACTCTTTTCTCGCACTATTTGAAAACGAAAATGTTCTTGTTGATTAAAAAATGCTATAAAAATACAGGATCTTTCTCTTAAAATATACTGTAAAAATAAATAAAATTCATCCATTTATTACATTTTAAAATTCATACGGATCTGTATTTTGCAAAAATCTTATTGTGTTATAAAATGCTCTTTATACAGTGTACCTCAGAATAATGTAATAAGTAATAATACTTAATTTTTAATTAATTAAATAAAACGATATTTTAAGTAATCGAACTTTGGTGGAATGCGTAGTATTCTTACTTAAATGCTTTAATCTAGAACAATAAACAACATTTTGCTGCCAAAATTTACGAAAAAAAATAATAATTGCAAAATTTGAGGTAATGATATAAGGAATATAAAAAACATGCCTTCAAAACACCATCATTGCAATTTAAAGTAACTGAAATCTCTTCATAATAACCAAAAATGCGAAATCTATATTTTATTAAACACAGTAAACAGTTCATAATAAATGCAAATAAAACTCCTGATAGAAAAAATGAGGTTTTAAGAGGAATTTTGGTTGATATTTTAAAGAAGGTATGAGGCTTTTAATATAAAAAAAGAATATGTATTATTTAATAATTAATAAAATTCACTTTACATTTTCAGTGCGAAATAAATCAATAAATGAAGAGAATGTTTCTATAAAATATTAACTAACCTGCAATGAAAAGTAAGTAATGCCTGAAAATATTAATAAATATAATAATTTCAACTCACACCCGTTGAAAAGTATTGAAATTCTTGAGAGTTTTATTTCAAATACATGATAAATTTGCTATTTAATTAAATTTGCAGAAAATGAATAAAGAATGAAATCTCCAATAAGCTTCAAAATAATTTTTTTCCCAAAATTCTGTCTTTGAATAGAAATAAATAACATTTATAAGGTGTCCATAATTTAAAAATTAAAAGCAGACATAGACATTTCTACTCTATTTACTGGCAAATATACAATGAATTACAACCATAACTGTAGTAGTATGATGATATTCTTGACATGCTTTCTTTATTGCACATGGAGAGTTGGCAAATTGTTCTACTTTTCCCAAAATTCTGTCTTTGAATAGAAATAAATAACATTTATAAGGTGTCCATAATTTAAAAATTAAAAGCAGACATAGACATTTCTACTCTATTTACTGGCAAATATACAATGAATTACAACCATAACTGTAGTAGTATGATGATATTCTTGACATGCTTTCTTTATTGCACATGGAGAGTTGGCAAATTGTTCTACTTCTTTCCAAAGCAGGAAACGGCGTTGAACGCACATTGCTTCCAGTAAGAACGTTTCCTCTGCAAGTCAGTGACGTCCACGTTGTTGCGAATGCGGTTGAACATCTGGCGGGCGAATAAGTAATTCAGAAGAGCAGTGTCCATTGATCCATCATCTTCCAGCAACTAATCAATATAAAGAATACAAATAATATTTCCGATCTGAGGTAGAATGTACTTTTGTTTCCTTAGATCAGATCTCGCTATTAGTGTTGCCATTATTAAAATCATATTTGTGATTCTTAACAGCTGATAAGGTATTTACCTTTTGTTGCAGAGCTTTAAAATCTAATTAATAGATACAACTCAGAACATGTTTTTTGTCGACAATGAAACATAAGTATTTTCGAGCAAGTTGTAATAAACCTCATATATAAAATACACAAATGTAGGACTTTATTAATAAATTTCATTTAATTATTCTTTGAAGCTTTAATGAAATTATGTGGTTGTTCTCTTTAAAATAAAATCTTATGAATGCAAATCTGAAGAATTTGCCTTCAATACATATTCAAGTAAATAGGGAATGTAGATGGGATTAAAATATTAATGCTTTAATGTTATTATATTTTTTTATTTGGCTTCAGCTAAAATTTGCAGTTGAATAGAAAGACACTTTTTTAAAATGAAAAAAAAAAAACTTAAATCAGAGAATTTAGTTGCGTCTGTAAAAGAAGAAGAAACAGAGATACAGCAAATGCTTCCTATCATCAGTTTATACTGAGCCTGATATATTGTTATCAGGCTCAGTGACTTTGTATCAGGCTCAGTGAAGTAGAAATATATTGTAAGGATCTTAAGTTTGACTAACGTTTATTTTATTTTAAAACTTTACTATCATCTCTTATTTTCCACTTCCGGCCAGAATTAACGCGTGAATATGTTAATGCAAATTGTACTTGCTAACGTTTAAGTATTTAAGTTATGGCTTTTTGCCAAAAGCAGAGTAGAAGTAGAGAGAGTTTTCGCGAGCTTGCCATCAGTTACTGTCCGCCTTTAAGGCCAGAGGTTTTAGTCCTCTTGAAAGCTAAAGACGTATTGTAGTTTTCCGCAGTTTGAGTACTACAGACGTATTAATTTAAAAGGCCAGTTAGTGTTAGTCATCTGTGTAAAATATTAAAAGTTAGCTCTTATTTAAATTTTATTTAGTTAGTAGTCTTATATTTTTACGTTCAGACCACAAGTGGTTGGTATTTGTATCCCGAAGTGCGGGAGCGACTGGGAAAACATAAAAAAAATAAAGGGTAATATTAACCCTTCTCATCTTGTCGTCTTTGCTACACTTCATAGGACATAGTTTGCAGTCAAGTCACTGTACAGTCAGGACACGTCATGTGCGCCAAACAGATAAAAAGAAATACAAGCCCTGATAATATAAGATAAAGGTATTAGCCTCACTCATTCATTCAACGTTGCAGTAGCTTAAAGCTCCTTCTCCAAGAAATGATGCGATAAAGAGAGAAAGAAAAAGAAAGAAAACGAATGAAAGAAAAAAAGAAAGAAAGGAAGAAGGAAAAC
>KK115202.1:748744-784250 GCA_000611955.2 Stegodyphus mimosarum | reverse complement strand
AAACTACTTATATAAAATGAATGAAAGTACATTTAAAACTAAATTGTATACTGATGCAGTCTATTTATCTACAATTGTAGTGTTGCTATGTGATATACAAAAGAGAAACCTGATCTGAAAAATACACAATCAAACATTTACAAGCATAATCACAGTAGCACGTTATTAGTAAAATTCTGTGTCAATAGGGAAAAATATTATTAGAGCATTCATTTATAAAATAAGAGGGTCGAAACGTAAACTTAACTTGACCTTAAGAATTCAAAATCAGAGATAGCTGATTGTACTTTTATTATGATAGAACTTGAGAACTACCTTAGAACTTGGGATATCAATGTGCGCAAGTTCACCGGCAAAGTAAAGCCAGCAAACAAATCCAAGATAGCCGCCTGTTTAGCAGCAAACACATAAGAAGAAAAACGGTTTTCTGATTTCTGGAGGACTGAAAGAGAAAAACTAATACACATTTATGGGAGGATGAAATGGCATTAGCCTGTTTTGAATATGACTATGATCATATAAAGATTGATAATTCATTTGCAGTTCTATTTGTGCACACAACAAAAATCTTAGTTACTTATAAATTATCCTTGTAGGCCTAGGAGTGATAATGTTAATTACAATGCCTTGAAAGTGATTTCAATAGCATTAATTCTAATGGAAGAAGACAGACTACATTTCTCAATAATTATTTGTAATAAATCTCATAATTTGCAGTTTATAACATTAAAAACGCAGAGAAGATCAAGACCATCAATGCAGAAGGCTACTGAAATGGAAATATATATAAGTTGTATTGCTTGCAAACATAAAATAGATCAGTGCAGTAAATAAGATGAAATTAAAAAAATCATAAAATAAAACATGAAATTTGTTTTCCAAAATCAAAATTGCGTTTAAAATGTGCTCAGTTTTGTGCATAATTGCGCATACAATTCTTATTCTGTTTGTTTATATACTTATTGGATAAAAAATTACATTAACTTACTTTCTGGTTGCTGTTCTGGACTCGCTGAAGTATTCCTGGCTTATTCTCGATCTGAAAGTGTTACTTATTACCATTTTGTTTGCGTATTTAATAATATGTAATATAACTAATATTTACTAAAATATGTACACTAATGTTTCCTTTGCAACAGATATCTGAAGATCTCACTATTCAAATAAATTGGGAAAATACTAAAAGATGTGTGACTGTATGATTAAGTTTTTAGAATGAAAAATGTAATAATAATTTTGTTGTTAACATTGTTGAAATAATGCAACGTATAACATTATAGTAATAATATAACCGTAACGTAACGATAATATAACATTAATGTAATGATAATATAACGCATAATATCATAGTTTACAGGACTAGATTTGAAAGAAGATTGAAAAAGCTGTTTTTAAATTTATTCATTCATGTATTATCCATAAAAAAGGTAATGTCTTATTAAACTGCACAGATTTTTTTTTACGTTTTACAAAAAGCATGGAAGTTTCTCTGATAGATAATGCAATAAAAATACATTTGAATCTTTTGCACTTTTGCCTTATCTAAGTTAAAATTTCATGTGAAAAAATAATTTATTGAACTTTACAGATTTTTTTTTACGTTTTATAAAAAGCATAGAAGTTTCTCTGATAGATAATACAATAAAAATACATTTGAATCTTTTGTATTTTTGCCTTATATAAGTTAATATTTCATGTGAAAAAATAATTTATTGAACTTTACAGATATACTAAAAGTTAAAATAATGATGAGCTAAAATATTAATTTTGTATAATTAACATTAAATCTTAATAAAATAAACGTAAAATGAATGATAATACAAGCTCTCTGTATGAAGAGTTTAAATGAACCTCTTTAAGGATTCAAATGTGGTATGACATTTTACGTGTTGGAAACTCGCAACGATTACTATATACTTTTATAACAAACTTTTAAAACGCTCGATCATTATTTAAGAAAAGATGATTTTATTTATTCGCTAGCCTTAATCCTGAAGCAGAGTTATTTAATTTTAGCTCAGCTTGTAAGGTTTTAGTTAAACTAACCAAGTTTTATTTTAATTTAAATCTTTCTATCTCCTCTCTGTTTCAACTTCCCGTCAAAAGAAGCGCGCGTTTTCAGCTTATGCTAATTTTGAAGTACAGCCAAGTACTATTTAAGCCAGAGGTAGAAACCTCTCAATGTGAGAGAGCTTCAGTCTCAGATCACGGTCACTCTGCTCGACGTTCGTCTGACCAGCTAGCAGTTAAAATTTATAAGCCATAGTGCTTGCTACGTAATTGCATATTGAAGCAATTTGAAGTGCGCTAGTATTAGTATATCTTGCTACGCACCATTTAGTGAGAGGCCAACTTCCGCGAATTGCTCTGCGAAGCAAAGTTTGATTTAATTTCTATTTTAGGTTTCGTATTTAAATTTATTTGATCGTTAAGTTCGACCCAAGTGCGGTCTTTTACTTGCTGTGTCTCTCCCGAGTTGGGAAGTGTGTAAATAATAGTGATTTAATAAAAGAGGATTTCAAATCTCTTTCAAGTGCAGTTATTCGCCAATACAGGATCTACACCAGAACATAGCGTATTATCCGCTCACTGTTCCAGTTCAGGACTTGAGAAGAAACACCCTGGTAAATATTTCACAATGTCTGCAAAGAGCATACACAGAGCACTCAGTCCTGACAAGCTGTACTATGAAATTTATTAACTGAATGAAAGTGGTAAATTATCAGGAAGAAAAGAAAATGTCAAACAGAAAGACAACAAGCATAGATATTTGGGAAATAAGGGATTAAAATTTGATCAAAAATTAGAATGAACAGACTACAGAGAACAGAAAACAGGAAAGAGTATATGAGAATAGTATTTTCAGAGAAAGTGATTTAAAATCAGTTGTTTGAGTTAATCGTAAAAGAAACTACACCAAATGTACGATAACAGAAACTGTGAGAAAACAAAACAGTTTTTGAAAAAATACAGGTTCATCATAAAAACGATGCTACGATTCTTAGCATTGAAAGAGAAGAGAAAAATATTAGCCATAAGAACGAATTAACAACAAATGATGAAAGTCAATAATTAATAAATTGGTCTTTAAATTATAAAATTTTCCAAAACATGGAAAAGTTTCTCAAACTGAATTTAATTATATATGATTTAAAATTCATAAAATTGTTTATCTATGTAAACTACCTTTAAACTACATACACATTCAATCTTACTATGTATGATATTATATATTTAAGTGAAAAATATTCATACTATTAATACATAAATTAACAGTATCCGTATTTTCATTTTAATTACGAAATTTCTGTACAGTAATCCCAAACCTTACTCAGGCAACTGGTTCCACATCTTGCGTTATTTTAAAGACCTTTGCAAGAAATTAATTTCGTAATCTGCATATAACATCTGCTCCATCTTGCTTTGTGTTTTAATTCCCTCTAGGTTAGTGTGTGTATATTTAGCTATATGTGTAATATATATAAATGAATTACACATAAGCATACATTTATAAGTGTACACATGTATATGTGTGCGGAATTCCCACATGTAATTACTGAAGCATTTGTAGTAAACCTAGCAAAGCAGATTGCAGTAATTTTTAAACACCGATTATTTTCCTTCAGCTACTACTGAATAATTCATTACTGATCTGACATATAGCGAAATTTCACACAGCGATTTTTTCTTTTCAGTTTTTTTTTTATTCTCTTCAGAAGAAACATCTAGTGTAATTCGATATCGGGATTAAGTGTTTGTTAAAAAACTGCCAGTTTCTTATTTTGTATATTCAAAGCATCTACGCAAAGACCACTACGAATGGAAGAATTTAAGAAGCATATATACCAGTTTTTCTTAACTTCTCCTCAACTCTGCTACATAAGCTTCGTGCGTATTAGATAAATTCTAAATTTCGGACGTTAGCATATCGCTGGAAATACTACAGTGCGTCAGGCATTATTCAAAAATAAAATTCATTTCAAATTATGATTTATGAATTTATACTAAAGGAAGAAAGACTGACGTCATTTCAAAACCCAATCTTGTGATAAGGGATTTGGTCTGATATTTTATATAAAGATGCAATAGTATTTATTTTTAAACATTGACATTAAAATGTAAACGGTTTGAATCCGGTTGTGAGCTAATCGTTTTTGGTGAAGTCTTCTACCTTCTTGTGACTGAATATTCGAATTAGAAATATAAATTTAAAGCTGTGTTTATTGAGGCAAATAGGATGCGTACTTATGCTGGGGGGGAGTAATTTCGGAAGACTTTGGTTTCATATTGGCGTACAGGAGGTATTAGAATTGTGGAAGAACACAAAAGAAATTTCTTCGCATTGTTTTGAGGCGGATTAAACAAGTACCATTTTGAATTCTTACGGCTTGTAAAGTTTCGTTTAGTTTTTAAGGGGTTATTTTATGTTATAATTATGATTCGCTTTCCTGTTCTCCTCAATTCCCATTTTCCTCTCAGAATACAAAGCTCTGGCTAGCGTGATATTCAAATGAGATAGAGAGAAGACACAATTTAAAGTCCGGTTTTAAAGGATAATATCAGAGCGTGTTCTGCCTGCTGAATTCAACATTCCTAATTTGATTCTCTTGAGAGCTGTATTCTGCGGCGTTGCGTTATTCTAGCCATTGGGATTATTAACGCCGTGTAAGTCAGAGCCAACTTGCCCGTTACTCTAATTGTGTAGCCGTTAGGCTAAATTACTTTTACTTAATTATCTTTATTCAATTATCTTTAATTATCTTTATTCAATTATCTTTAATTATCTTTAATTCATTATCTTTAATGTTATGCATAAATGCTGGCTATTTTTGTAAGCACGAGTGGTACCTTCTGTTAATCTTTATTTCAGTTAAATAAAATTGTCTTTTACATCCTTTTCCTGTTCCTGTGGTACTTTACAAGACATAGCGATAATCCACTTCAAGTCTTGAGACGTTTCATACATTTCATGTTATCTAAGAATACGATACGTTACAGGCTTTTCATTACTCATATATAAAATTCTATCTCCCATACCTTCTATGTGCAGATTAAATCAATATGAAAATAGCAAACCTTGTGCTGTTAAAATATGGTTTGGCTCACCTATTGCTTGACAATATTTTGCACAAGGAAGCAGGAATCAGGTACCTTGTCGAATTGTTGATGTGTGAATTCCCCTTAGGCGTAAACTAAACTCATAAAGTATGTCTTTGGGTCTTCATTAAATGATGTTTAACTTGCCATTTCTGTCTATGTATGACAAAGATATGTTAAGAATCTGATAATCAAGGTATCAAATCAAAATTTCTTGTTAAAAGCCTTGGAATAGTGTTAAAAGCTACATTTTATGCTTTTGTTTGTAATACACAAATATTTTTTTTTTCTAAACGTGATATGCTTTAAACATATTTTTATATCAGATTAAGTTAGGCATTACTTTAACGAAGCGTGCAAAAGAAGTATTCCGGCTGAACAGTGTGAGGCTTACGGTTGACAGAAATTGCCAGGAAAAGGCATGGTTGCCAAATTTTGAGCGAAATCGCCCAGTTGGTGATATATGGTGATAAAACTGGCGATATATCATAGACGCAGCGAGAATATCCTAGAACGCATTTTTAGCAGTTTTCTCGGGAATAATCTCGAAGGTATGTTAAAGCTATGTATACAGTCTCTGTACGGGAAGAAAGTAGTGTCTTCAATTCAGAGATTAGTTTGAGAGCGATCGCCCAAATCAGGAACTGCACTTAGTGCTTTACTGTGAATCTGTCTTTACCCTGAAGGCTGTTTTACCGGCCGTTTAAGTATGCTTGTTTTAGCTTTCGACCAGTGTAAACGTGTCTTTAGAATTATCCCGTATAATAGTGGTTATTGGTGAATAAAATTGTTTTGATTCTTCATCAAGTGTTGTCGTCAATTATTCCAAATTCACGAACCCGTATAACGCAACAACTTTAAGACCTCATTCAGCGAAATTTAAATAAATATGAGAAGATTATAAATCGAGCGAACCAATGGCCTAGTATGTCAAAAAGCAAGTTTATTAGGTAAACTAAGATTTGCTATAACTGCTTCGAAAATTAAATTTTTCTGCTTGTTTCTCTTTAACATTGTCAATATAGAGATAATTATTAAAGCAGAGAAGAAAAAGTTTCAGAGTAAGGCATGTTCTTCTCATTATTGAAACCCTCGGTCTGCGGAATATTTATTTTATTTTTTCTTTTCCCTTCTGTGTTTATTTCCTGTACTAAGATTTTCTTGTATCACTGAGTCTTAAGAAATGTTTGTATTATATCATATAATAATAATAATAAAGTATATTAAATTATACTTACGTCAAATTCAGATGGGTAGAGCACTTTCTCTTGCTGCCCAATACTTTTTGATGAAGTCACAGTTACAGATATGACGACCATCGTGACCATCAAAAGCGAGCCAAGTTTCAAGTAGAACATCATTTTTGAATTGCTTTTGAGGAAGGTGTAGCAAGCGTAGAAATTAAATCTGTGAAAGATATTTTTATACATTAAATAAGCAACTCACGCAAAATTTTAACATTGTTTACGTTATGTCATTACGCATGTTAGGTGTTTAGTTCATTACTTTATCATATTTTACACATAGTTTTCCCATAGAAAATGGATGGATATTTAAGCAACGAACTGAAAGTGCAGATAAATAAAAACACGAATAAAGTATTGATTTACTTAATTTACTGGCACACGGCAAATGAGAAATATTTCAGCCCGTGTAATACCAACGCCAAAAAGGGGAGTTGGACAAACACTTAACCTTTTTTTAATTAAAACACTTAACCCTTTTTACTTCGATCTTTAATTATGTACACAAATAAAAATGTCTTGCATTTGAGGGAATCCAGCGAGCTTCATCAAAATGCATAGTTCCAGTCATCCATAAAACATATATCGAGATTTTTCATATAAAATTAATATCGGTCTTTCTTGAATCGGATTGGATGAAAGCAAAGTCATTCCAAGGCCGCTATTTTTAGCTCAAAATGGACGTTAGTCTCGAATGGAATATTAGCTTTGAAACGCCATTTTTAGTTGAATCATTCTAAATGGCGGATCACTTTACAAATTGTTGCCGCCAAGTATTATTGCAGAGAGAGCCATTAGCAAGCCCACTGACAGAAGGATTACGCTGAGACAATGAGGAATGCATTCAAGACTGTGGAATGTAGGAACTATGGAATTACTGTGTCCGGGGAATACAAAATCCTTCCCTTTTCAAGGATTATCTTTAATACTAAGATAAGTAACCTCATGTGTATAGTTTAGGCTACCTTAATGAACGGCACATTATTCTGCAAAACGAACTGGTGACCCATTAATTCCATTGATTTTTATAGTTACCACAATACACAAAATTACTATGAAAAGCTTTTTTATATCTTACCTGTAATTACTCAAGGTACACGTAACACAAATGCTGTGATAACAAACGCTCTTCTTTGAGGATAGGGTGGTCAATCAGTTTAACATTTGTGATAATTCTGTCTGTGAAATGATGTAGCAAACTTAATGTAATATGCTAAACTTCTTCATTCACAGTATATTGTTTTTAAACGGCAGCATTCTAAGACAGGTACAGCATATACACTATACCTAATTATATGCATTTAAAAGTAATATCGATTTAATTCAAATCATTAATAAATTAATTCACCACCCAGACGGTATATTAGTTAGGGAAGCTTACTGCGGTACTGAAGAACCCTGGTTTGAATCTCGGAGAAGCCATGGATGTTTGTAAATGTATAGTGTCTTTGCGGCATGGGTTCACCCTAAATGTTTGGAAAACAGAAAGTCCTTTCGTGTGGTTTGTTGGTAGAAGAAAAGGGCGGGAGACCATCGGACCAATTCCTTCGCGGGGTGCTCACCTTCAAACTTAATGTTGAAATAGAAGTCGAAACTTTTTGAGAGTCAGGCAACCATTCTTCAGTGAAATACAGGGACAAGACAGCAACAACGACGACTAAAGTAATTAAAGTTAATTATCTATAATTTAAAAAATAAATTTAAAATGCATTTTAAGGGGTGTTGAAAACCCTATACCGACAATGTTAAATTGGCCATTTTCGATGTACCTTTTCTCCAAATATGCTGTAGATACACTCTTGAAATTTTTTGTGTAATTAAAGTACACCTATCTGATTGTACTGGAATGAGCTTTTCAGATAGTTTGAATTTTAGAATAATTTATAGAATATTTTATTAGGCACAGTAAAATTTAGAACTTTTCTCGCACAAAATAATTTGTGAATTTTTTTTTCTTAGTTTATCACAAAAAGCTCATTTCTGTAAATATTAGGAAATATAATAAATAAGCCTTAAAAATTTTAGGTACCTGGGAGCAGTAATTCCTGAGGAAAGGTACATCGAGAATAAAAAAAAATCGCGTTTGGAGAAAAAACTCGTTTTATGTAAATATCCTCATTTATCAAAGCATTCGATGATAAAATAAAACTAGATTATTTACAGTTCTAATTTACATAGAGATTAAAGTATGATATTTTTAGAAAGATAAAAGTGTGGAGAATTTGGAAATGCAAAAATCCCAAATCACCATTTTTTGAAGATTTTTGGCTTCCAACACACCTTAATAATTATTTCTCTGAAAAAAAAATCTTATATTCCGTACAGTCCAAAACAATTGCAACTTTAATCTCTATGTGATCTGGAATCTAATCTTCCTCCAATACTATTTATCCACAGTAACAGCTGAACAGAATCAATTCAACTGATCTAAATACTAACTTAATGAAAACACGAAGCAAGATTTTATTGTCAAGAAGGAGTAGTAAAATTTCTTTCTAATTTCAAGCATGAGAACAACGTTTTATTAAATTTGTTCATTTTGTAAAAATTTTCTACCTATTATTGCATACTTCATTAATTGTTTCATCTTTTGTAGAAGCAATGAGGAATTATAAACAGAAGAGAGATGGAATGTTAAAGAAATAGATAATGCGAGATAAATCGAATGTAAATAACGAAAATTTATCTTCAAAACACATTTATGTTCCTAAACCTCCTATTCATTTTCTTCCGCCATGAAGATTAAAAGCATCTTGTTTTTCCTAAATTTAGTAATTACTTATATGCAACTAAAAAAAGTTGGAGTTCTCATTAAAATAAAGAAATCTTTTGAAGATATTATACCTTCGATTAAACGAAGATAAATGTATTATTACAAATATGTAGTTGATTGCACCCTGCAGCGAAATTCGGTTTCAATTGTAGAGAAAGTCAAGAGCATTAGCGTAATGCATTTTTCGTGTACTTTCTTGAGGAAATTAGAATTAGCCAAAGTAGGAAAGTCTTTGACATGTTAATTGGTCTTGTGTATCTTCTCCGTTTTCAACAGTATAATGGAAAATTATATTAAATTTTTGCTACTTAATTTTCATTTGATTGTAGTCAAATGTAAAATGAGTGGTCTTGAGGACATTCACATTAAAACTCTTGGATAGCTTTATGAAGACGTTACGTTTTCTAAAGAATGAAAACTTTCTGAGCTTTTTAAAGATGAATTAATTGAGGATAACTAGTTTTTAATTAAAATATGTTATTCTTTACTTCAATGAATAAGTTTATCAAACGTTATTGCTTAAGTAATATATCAAACGTTATTGCTTAAGTTATACTCTTTTTAAATTTAAGTAACTGCTTACCAATAAATTTTCTTAGTTTAAGAGTACATTTCAAGCGTATGAGAAGAGTTTTTGCACGGAGATGTACACTGAAGAGGCAAAACATTATGACCACCTACTTAATAATCGTTGCGCGATCTGCAAAACAGCTGCAATTCGCCTTGGCATGGATGCCACAAGTTCTTAGTAGTGACTGGAGACGGGTTCTACCGAATGTCTTAGCAGAGTTCACGTAAATTCTAGATATTCCAACATGGCGGTGTTATGTGATATATCGGATTGCGATCTGCAGTGTTAGGTGAACGGACATGAACTGGAATTTGTCATTATGCACCTCGAACCACTCCAACACATCCGAGACTTTTGTGACATGGACCGTTGTCCTGCTGGAGGATTTTATTAGCAGTTGGGAAAACAGACGCCATGTAAGGGTGCAACTAATCCTCACTTCTGTTCCACAGTTTTCATGCAGTCCACAGTTTTCATGTCCTATTCTACCACAATTAAAGTCCCACAACCGCCCATGTTAATATCACACAAAGCATAATACCGCCACCACCAGCCTATGTGTGGCCTGCTGTACAAGGACAGAACGACTATTCGCTT
Organism: Stegodyphus mimosarum; assembly: GCA_000611955.2. Taxonomy (NCBI): domain Eukaryota; kingdom Metazoa; phylum Arthropoda; class Arachnida; order Araneae; family Eresidae; genus Stegodyphus; species Stegodyphus mimosarum. The sequence goes on along the minus strand of KK115202.1, from coordinate 773,968 downwards.
GGAAAACAATGTACTCTGACTCGATCTTAGGCGTTGCTGGCAATGACGCTTGGTCAACAGAGGCACAGAAATGGAACGTCTGCTGTGCAGTCCTGCAGGTGTCCTTTGAACTCAGGACCCTACAGTGCCCCTTTATTCAACAGCGTCCTTTGAATTGTGTATTCCAAAGCACTCGCACTTGGACCTGCATTTTATTGGGCTGTCAGTTGAGCGGCTGTCTGGCGCTGGTTTTGCTATATCAAGCTGGACATTCATCCGAAGTTCTTTTTCTTTGATGACGCTTGGAAGTCCAACACCTTATCGTCTACCTCTGGTTTGACCGTCATTTATCCACTTTGCATAAATACTACCAACGGCAGACGCCGGTTTTCCTGTATCAAGCAGGCCAGTCTCCGACGTCCTTTTTCTTTGATGACGGCTGGAAGTCCATATCTTGTCGTATACTGCTTGGTTTCACCTTCATTTATCCACTTTGCATAAATGCAAACAACGGCAGATCGTGAAGAACTTATCAGTCGTGAAGTTTCGGAGGAACTCGCTGCGAGTCTTCAGGCCATTGCAATCTGCTCTCTGTCAAATTCCCATATTATCAGTAGCCTTTCCCATTACTATCAGAAGTAAGTGCAAAAATGAGTCCTTACTTCCACCAGCAGAAGTTAAATATCATCCCCACTTAATCAGTTGCCCTCTACGTTATTCAGAAGAGTTTATTGAAAAATGTGGGAATGGTCATAATGTTTTGGCTCGTCAGTGCATACTTACATTTAGAATTACTATTACTTTTTGGCTCTATTTTCGATTTGTTTCAGGGGAAATATTGTTTATAAAGGATCTTAATTTTCAGGAGCATGTTTTAGACAAAAAACCAGTGTTTTAGTGCAAACATATATGTAGCAGATGCAAAGACTGTACAGAAAGATAACATTATATTTGTTGCTGAGATTTGCCTTACAACTGCTGAGAACCACAATTCGTAGATTGGATTTACGTTTTCGTTCTTTGATAGCAAACAAAATCATTCATGAATGACCATTATTGAAAATATGTCAGGTAGTTATTATTTCACCAAAGATTTTAATAGACGAAGTTTAAATAATATTACAATGCATTATCTCTTAAAGCGCTGTCAAAATGTCATGCGTGGTTAAAATGGTTTAAGGCAAGAAGAAAATCTGAATGAAAATAACTGATCGAAATGTAGCAACATTAATAAAATGCTACGTTTTTCTGAAACTGATTTGGTTTACTTGCTTATGACAAAGCGCTCGACAGCTGTTTCCTGAGGAAAGGGATGTCTTCGTAGTGGACATTCTAAGGTCAACTGTCTCGTATATACATCAGACACGTCGAAAATCACAAAAATGCCCGTGCAGCTGGAATTTGAACTCCAGACCGAAGCACCAGTATTCAGCGACTTTACTGCCTGGTCGATAATGCAAATATATGATCTATTCCTAAACACATATTACCACCGATTTGGCTACTTTTTTATTCTTACTGCCATTAATTTGAAAATTAATTACCTTTAAATATTTTCAGATTTAATAATAATAGCTATTTTGCAAGGATTCTAATTATTTCGTTTAATTACTGTAGATATGTTTAGCTATCATTTGGTAACTGAATTTTTCAATACTTTAGAAAAACATTTGTCTTCACTTGCCGAATTGAAAAGAAATATTTCTCATTTCTCAGCGTTGTTAAAAAATGTTTACTTTGTTTGTTGTGCACTGATTGCTGTTTGTATAAATTGCAATTATTCTGCAGTTAAGTGGTTAGAATATTAATTTACCTTTGAATGAATAAAGCGTTACTTAATGATTCGTTAACAGTTATACTTTCCTGACAACATATATTCATATCTTATTTAAAGATAAAATGTAAAAAACTTTGACATAATTTAATATCAGCAATTTAACAAACAAAACTCATCTCAGTTTAGTTTTAAGCATACCTAAAGCACGCGTAAAATTTAACAAATTCAATCAGTATAATTTTTAATAACAGTGAAAATCACTTTTTGAAATTTCATTAGCATAACTATGTTAGAATTTTATGAAACTTTCTAACATTATGTATTTAACTTATTCTCATTCTCCTTAGTTGTCTTAGTCATCAATAACAAAATCCATTCCCTTGAAAATGAACAAAAATATTTGTATATAATGAATTTCGACATCATTTACCTCGTCGATAGCATATAATTTGTGTCGAATTATTGTAATCAGGGACATCACTCATAACTTGCCTGCACACTTCCTGTCGTAAAATGGCATCAGCTTTTCATTACTCAGTCAATTTAAAAAAGCTACTGTTTTCCACCTGATAAGCAATAGAACATTTCTTTGTTATGTTAGCGGTAATGTCCTGAAGTTTCATTTTTTAAATCATAATTGAATTTGTGACATTTTCTTGCAAAATGAAATGAAAATTTTAGAATCATATTTTTATTGGTTTGGTACCCACAAGATGGTATTCTGAAATAAAATAAACATTGATTTACTTCATTCGATATAATTACTGTCGGAAATGAAGTGCATTTAGCATTATCAATTCAATTCTATTTCCAACACACATTGCTTTCTTCGAAATCTTAATTGCTGCAATTTTAGAACTATGTTTTCCAGATAATTTTATTTCTAGAGCTACTGCGTGTGGAGGAAAGTGATTAAATTTATTACGATATCATTTTATTTCTTCTAGAAAACAATACTTGATTTATGAAACAACAGAATGAAATGATGGCCTTAAGTTATTTTCACGCTTTGACGTTATTATGTTACACTTACGTGAAACATTTCCCTTTGAACATATCACATAACTGTGTGCCGAAAATAACACTGCATATTATTGGAAAACAATAAAGTTCAATATAACGCACAGCGAAACTTATGAATTATGAAGCAAATTCAGAAGTAAAAATATCATAATATATAGTTTATTATACCTAAATTAAGATTAAATATGTAAAGAATTCTATTGCATGATGGTCAATAATGCACACACGTAAATAAAATGAAACTTTATTGGTAGACTGAAGTTATTCATATTCCTAAATATATATCTTTTCTTGCTAATATTAGAGCATTTTTAAATTTTAAGTCGATAATTTGCTGAAAATAATTTAAATCACATTTTTTTTATAATTAGTGCTTTGCATCATATTTACGATGATTGTTTATATTTAAATGAACAGATATTTGGAATTTGGAAATCCTGAAAATGAATTTTTGTTGTATGGGTAATTTTAGAAAGCTTTATTTGTTTATAAACTTCTTTCTTTCTTATCATTTTTCTGTAATTCGAAGCCTGGAATCCAGATAACACTTTCAGATCGAATTATTCTTTCTTTCATTAATCTCCAATCCATTCGGGCATGCGTGGGATTTGAACAACGAACTGTGTACGAGTACTTCGAGTGACGTTTTTCAAGTGGTCAGTGCTTAGCAATTATATCATATATATGTAATACCATAAAAGTTCTATGCAGCTAACCCAGTTGAATCTATAAAAGCAAGGGAGCATCGACTAAGATTGAAATTTTCTTTTTTAACTCTTCAAAAGTGTTTATATATTTTTTTATTATTTGCAGTTTAAGTACTTCTGTAAGAACATGAATTTAAATTTAGAGGAATAAGTATAAATAATTATTTATATTGTTTATTATGAGACAGAATCCAGAACACTTTTGTTACATATCTGCTAAGGTGATAAAATGGTAATGTACTGGAAATGTCTACTTGTTCAATAATTCTGTATTTGAACTAATCTGGAAGTTTCGTTTGGTTTTAATATTATTCAATCAAGCTATTATAAATGAGTGAGTTACATGGATTACGCCTTCAGTTTAATTCCTACAAAATGTTCAATACATCATTCAGCACATGAAACTAAAAAACAACTCAAATTCCAAGAAGTATCTATTTATATCATTTTTGGGTAAATGACCTTATTACCATTTACGGTTAGTAATATACAAAAGACTACCAAAAGAAACTGCCTTAATAGTCTCTTTAACCTTGCTATATGAAGCTTCTTATAGCCCATTTAACATATACAGGGTGTTTCAGCAAATCAACTACAAGTTTTCAGGACGATGGAAAACACGTAACAATGTATGGTCGGAAACGCTTTCCTGGCTTTTTTTCTTTGCTTTCCTGGACAATACAAAAAACAAGAAAGAAAGGACATGAACAGGGGGACAATATATGTTTAATACTCTTAGTGCAGTGGAAACCACGAAACAAGAACAAAAACAGAACACCAAAGACGAACCCCTGACCTGGATCTATAAATTATGCTTTACAGGGAGTTGCGCCCGTACTCCGGAGACTGTCCAAGGGGGCGCCCCGCCGTTCCCCATGGGCTTCTACGAAGCATGGTACCAAACAACTCTATGAGGAGTATTAAACGAAGAAATCTTTGTCCCCAGGCACCACAACCGGAGCAGAGAAGATTCAAAGTGGTGGTCACTATTTATGACAAGTACCCCGCAGGGAAAGGAATGAGACCAAACTTCCAATGACAGCCACAAAATCAAATGATGTAACAGCCAAGGGGCAGACAAGACAGTGCCAGTATGGTCCCTGCCAAGCCTAAACCATCCCCGAATGAACGGAGGTTCTAGTCCTGTGAAGACTGGTTATGTAACTCCGTCGTAGAGACTGCCTAAGTACAAATCCTAGCCAGTATATCCCAGAAATTCTCCTGAGTCAACTACGGAGGAGAAGAACAAAAACATGCGATCGTCATCAAAGAAGGTGTTCAAAACGTATCCTCAACATGAGATAGGCAGGAGTGGTCTGATGCACTGGGCAGCAAGATCACCAGACTTCACTTGTATTGAATACTTCCTTTGGGTGTACGTCAAGAATGTACGGGTGTGCAAAACACGATTTAACAGTGTTGAGGAACTTAATGCATGCATCGGGGTACTGCTGAGGAAGTCAGGGACACGCCTGTTACTATCCAGAATATCACACCTTCTATATGCCGGAGATGTAAGGTCATCAGGGTCCGGAGAAGTAATTTTGAGAGCCTTCTTTGATGACGATCGTCGTCTAGTTTTTCTTACTTCTTAATTTCTACTGTACTAAGCATAATAAACATGTTTCCTCACCCCTGTTCATGATTTTACTTTCTTGCGTTTTGTTCTGTCTTACCGCGCCAGGAAAGGCTTTCAGACGATGCAGTGCTAAGTGATTTTCCATCATCTAGGTGTACATTATCTTTCTTAAAGGTTTGCAACCAATTTGCTGAAACACTTTGCACTTACTGGTCTTTAAATTTAACGTTCTTTTTTGTTGAACTTCTGAAAAGTCATATTGCATGCATATGTTTGGACTTAACACTTATTACAAAAGTGATGAATATTGTATCTTTGAATTAATGCAAAAGGTTTTATATACAAAGACTGTCCCGGACGTAACGTACCCATTTTTTAAAGAAATTGATTGAACCAATTCGTGCAATTACTTAATATTCTTCGAAATACATCCCTCCTGCTTTAACACACTTGTTCGAACACGATTTCCATGCTTTATAAGCATTCTGAAGGCCGTCACAGGGACAAAGACTGTCCCGGACGTAACGTACCCATTTTTTAAAGAAATTGATTGAACCAATTCGTGCAATTACTTAATATTCTTCGAAATACATCCCTCCTGCTTTAACACACTTGTTCGAACACGATTTCCATGCTTTATAAGCATTCTGAAGGCCGTCACAGGGGTGACCTTTAATAACATCTTCGTGGCCGCCTTGATGTTCTCCAGGGTCCCCAAATGCTGACTTTTGAGGGATTCTTTAATCTTCGGGAACAAAAAGAAGTTGGGCGGGGACAAATCAGGACTGAAGCAACGTAAAGCCTCCGTTTTTGACCGGCGTTTTTTCAAGTTTGAAACAAAACTTTGCCTATCGCTGCTCGAGATTTTTTCCATCTTGATTTTGACCGATTTTTCTGAGGGAAAAGAGTCTTTTATTCTGTTCTTACTTACGAAGACCACTCAAAAACATCGTTAAATTGCATTCGATAGCGGTCAAAATAGATATTTTCGTTAAAATATGATGCCCAAAATTTTTCGTTATTACAATACTTCCTTTTTTCTTCGTACAAGGAAGAAAAAATATTACAAATCAATCAGAAAGGGCTTTTTTTATTAACTATTTCAATTTAGGGGGGGAATATCAAGAAACGAAATTACTTTTTAAAGAAGCTGTCATAAAACCTCAAATTTTTAACACGATTTCGAGATGTTAGAAATATATTAGATTTTTTAAATATTAAGTTTTAGAGTAAGAAAGCAAAATTGTATTACTTCTGAACAAGTAACTCTAAAAATACCTACAATGAAATGTGCTTCGAAAATGACGTGTACAGTTTACGCTTTTATATCACACATGATACACATTTTATTTAAGTAATGGTGCACTATATTTTATAAAAATAAGTATTTATGTAAGGTAAAATAAAAGGCGGAACAAATATTAATTTAAAAGTTAAAAAACAAAAATCAGTGTTATATTTGCGAATTGTCACATGACCGAACGAACAGCCTCAGCTGCCAAAGTGTGAATAGACTAGTTTCGATGATTTTACCTAACCATCATCCTCAGCTGCCAAAGTGCCTAAGAAAATTTGCAAATGTAACGCTGATTTTTGTTATTTGACTTCTAAATTTAGTATTTATGTCAAAAAAAATGACAATTATATAATGTTAATGCAATAGTAATTTAATACCAAGAAATATATTTGATACAAATAAATTAGTTTAAAATTTCGAAGTTTTCGGACATGAGTATAACGTCTAACTGGATTGATAAAGCTTAGCAATAATTATCCATGTTGTTGAAAAAACTCTGTAAAATAGGAGCACTATAATACTGCACTAGTCATTTTTAAAATAATGCAGTGTCATGTGACATACAGTTCATATTTTCAGTGATACTGCTTGCCTTCATGTTGTTTTGTGATGCTACAATTATCGCACTCTGTCAGATTATATCAAAGTGATAGAGTGACTTTACATCTGTGTCGCAGAATGATTTCACAGCAATATCGTAATGAGATCTTACAACAACGTCGCAGTGTGACTTAACACAAAAAAAAAATTACAGTTTAACTTCACACCAACGTTGCAGCCGAAAAGTCTTATTTTGATTTTACGCCAACATCACAACGTGACAGCATGTAGTAACATAAAGTCGCAGTGTGACAGCATATAAACATCTTTGTGTGACATTAGACAAAGTGGAAATCCAGACGTATCTGTACAATGTCACTGTAACGTTACGTGACGTGGAAGTGATGCTGCAATTTTTGCAGTGTGACATGTTTGCAATGTCTCAGCTACATCGCAGTGCTATTGGAGAACTGAATCAGAGTACATTTGTATTTGAAAGTATTGATAACAACTGGTACGTAGCAACTTTTTAATGTGTAATTAAAAATTATTTTTACATCAATAAAAAAGTCGAGTTTTGCAACACGAAAACAGCATTCAAGAAGTCGTATTTCGTTGTTTTATTACAAATAAAACTGCAGCAAAATTGCCCGTTTGCTGCTAGAAAGTTAAGGTGAGCAGGTTAATGCAATTTGCAAAGAGTAGTGTTTCGACGGTATAAAAATGATAATTTTTAGACATTTTATTTACTTGAAAACAGGCGAAATCATAGTTATACACCCAATGTAATATATATATATATATATATATGTGTGTGTGTGTGTGTGTATACTTAAATATTTCTTATTTATTCTGCATGAGAAATTGAATGGATTATCAAGTTAAAAACAGCTTTGTTTCGTTAATGAACTACACATACCAAGGAAATAATTTTTGGTAACTAATGCCTACATTATTTTCATTAACAAAGAACACTTATTTTAATCTTCTACTAAAGTGTTCATTGATGTACCATATGCAGGAATTAATTCTACGTTTACAGCCCAGAAGTATATAAATAAGTGTAATACCAAACATCTAAATAACAACTATTTTACACGATTCCAACGAATATTCGTATATACGTGCGTTCAGATGTTTAAGAGAAACAGGTTTTAGCCTCTAGCTATGCAAAAGAGTTACTGTAAGTCTATTCTCTAATGCTGTTTGTAATAGGATGAAAACACTTAAACAAGATTTTTGTTATTAAATAGATTCATTACCTTAAAGTTATTGTGACTTGTCTAAGCTCATCAGAATAAATAAACAAATTTTATTGTGGCAAAGAGCACAAGAGTTTGTCTGCCGTTGGTAAGGGACAATATAAGCGACTGTACGGCTTTACCCAGTCCAAGTACAATTTTGATAGATCTTGAGAAGCATCCTAGGGTGTCTCACGTCTTTCACCCTACAGTTTAATCACTCAACGATATTGTTGGTTCATAGAGTGTTTTGAATGCCTCCATCATGCGCAGATACTGTACGCTTTCAAACGACCATGCATTCTCCTGGATTTAACCTTAAGCGCAGTAATAAAACAGTCAAGAGCACTATACCGGAAACGGGGAACAGCTCTCCTTACGTAATTCACTTAATATAAAATTTAATCTAAAGTTCTGAACATTTTAAGCATTTTTGATTGATAAAGACTCAAACACTGGGACATATGAGGCAAACACTTATCAAAAGTTCAAAGGCCTGAAGAATACCAGCTAACAGATATTAGATATATATAGCTGAATTAAAGTTGTTAACTCATGTTATTTTTAGGAGAATTCTAAATTTAATTTTCATGCGCAATTATATTATAATTACTGAAGAAGTATATTTTTTACGATTTTCTAGCAATAGAATTTTCTAATCTGTCAGAGTATAAAATTACCGGGTATGTTAAAATTTCTAAAAAAATTAACTTTTTATGTGAAAAAAAAAGGTTCAGTTCATTGTGTTATGAAGAATACTTTCAAAATATTTAAGAATTTTGCGCTTAAAGAAAAGAAATTTTAGTTATATAAAGCTAGAAATACAAGTTACATTGGGAAAATTTTATAGTGTTCTAAATAGTGCTAGTGCCATAAAAAAGATTTCCTTTTGAATTCTGTTAACGGTGTAATGTTCCTCACTTGTATTCTATTAACTAAGTGCCCAGGAGCCTAGTGAACTGCTAAGCGAATAATCGCTTAAGTCCAAAAAGAGAAACGGAAACTTAAGAAGGGTTAATTACCCTTTATTGCTCAAAATAAAGATTCACAGATGGCCCCTTTCCCAGAGCATACAACAAAGCCTCCACTTGGGCTTAAACTAAAAAATGTAAAAAATAAGAACTAACTAATGACTAATGGAAGAGATTCAGTCGAAGGTAACCCAAATTCTAAACTAATTGGCCCGTAATATTATATTAGCTAGTAAAGCTATCCACGTAATACAGACGAGCGTAGTAACAGCCAGAGAGATGTAGCCAAAAGGCAAACGCGCACTAATGAGGAATCGTAACTCTCTCTCTCTCTCTCGAAGTCAGTGGAACTTAAACACTTTCTCATTTGCATTTAACGCGATTCTGAAAACTCATTCTGGTAAGGAGTTATAAGCTGATGCTAAAAGAGACAGGAAAGGTGCATAAACGTAAAAAACTGCTATAAAATTAGGATATAGGTAAAAAATTTTCATATTCTGACTTTGATATGAAATGAATCTGATTGCAAACTTTCCATTTGAAAATTGCACGTGAAATCCTATCTGAGGAATTTTGATCAAGCTTACTTTTCAGTATCATTAACATTCATGAACAGCTCAAGTTTCTTTGATATGCACATAAATTGCTTATCGCAAAGCATCAGATAAGTCCATCTTTATTTAAAACGCCGGAGAAAGTTGCCAAGTGCTTTGAAAGGCTATTAGACGAAAGAATAGCAACACGGAAAGGCAGCAGAACTCTTCTGTTTGCTGCGCGATATTAATATTTTTCTAAAACTAAAAAAAAATGTTCTTATGAAATTGATGATTTTATGCATGAGCTAGATTTCATGAATAATATCGTCTATTTTATGAAGATATCGAAAACTTGAAGATTTTTATTGCAAAATACTTAGCTGTATGTATAAACATTGCTTGTCCAAGATAATACATTTGATAGATTAACCTTTCAGTTACAAAGCATAAAAATTGCTTCAATCAGCATATAAATCTCAAGAATATCGCTTTCAAAGTAAATTCGAATAAACGAAGGACAGAAATACCATTCGCTAAGTATACAAGACCATGGACTGCGTAAAATATTTAGACCAGAATATCTACGTTACCTCAGAAAACTAGACTATTAAGTCAATATTTACAGAAATAACAAGTAGCTGCTTTATTTCAGCTACTTATATTTTTAAGGGAAAAGCTTTCCATGCAATTCGAATTATTTCTGATATATGTGGGTGCATATGGCAAACCAAAGTGCAAAAGAATTATTAATTTAAAAAAAAGTTATTCTGAGTTCAATTAGAGAGGTGAAATCTTCGTGGATGAGAAACAAGCACATGTAAGAACAGAAGCGTCGTAATGTTTCTAAAGTCGTATTAGGAATACATTTAGAAGATTAATATTTATACTATCTGAAAAAGTAGAAACATATAAATAGTAGAAAACGAGTTCACTTATTAGATTTATTCTTCTTGCTGATATGCGTATATTAGCTCACTGATATGACGGCATTTTTTGGCTGAAAGCATTTGATTATTTGATTATGGAAAAGTAAAGGCTCTGTACTGTGGAGAGCATTCTAAGGGAAACTAGCCCTACTTCTGTTAGACACGAGAAAAACCCTTTCCTTAGATAAAACATAAGTTAAATAATTCAAGCATTTTCGTATAAATTTATTATACGATGCATTTAATTATAAAAATTCACTCCGTCGCATATTTCAAGGTGTCAAGCCTTATCAAAAATCAAGAAATGCACCTAATAGTAGTTAAAAAATTAAATAAACAATTAGGTAAGCAAATATATAAAAGATAAAAATAAAAATGTGCATTACTAAAGCATTTTACACATTTAATGTGTTTAAAATTTGTTCCATGATTTAGCAAATACCACTACGCTAATTATTTGAGCAGTCTTAGAGCGCCGTATTGAATAATAGTATCATAAGTAACATTGAGATTCTTTAAAAAACGAAAATTAAAAAAAAGAGCTTAAAATTTTAAGTCTTTGCTCTCTTGTTTCTTAATTTCACTTCGTGAGAGATCAACGAAAGAATGATTTAAATGAGTATATAAGTGGAGTTGAGAATCAGCGTTTCTGTGCATCTGCACTGAACCTATGCCCATTTCAGAATTCTTCAGAAGTACTATAGTCTACTGTAAATCATATAATATATACTCAATTTTGCTAAATGAAAATGAGAGCTAGATCAAATTTGAAATTCTGTCCATTTATAGACGAATTGTGTTTTTGTTAAGTAGAATGTTTTTGCTTTAATCGTCCGTGTAGAGTTTAGTTTAGTTTGTATTACTTTAGGTTATGAAAATAATTCACAATTTACGGAGCTTAATTATTGATTTTACTTCCATTTTTGCCGCCGAAAAAGATTATTGGTTAGCGACGTTGTCTGCTGTATAGAAGGGCCTGGGTTCGAATAACCGCAAAGGCATAGATATTTGTAAATGTATAGTGTCTATGCAGCATGAGGGCACTCGACATATGGGATGATCTGAAAGTTCTCTCGAGAGGCTGGTGGAAGAGAAGTGGGATAACTTCGGACTTCTCTTCCCGGCGTGCTCTTCTTCAAAATTGGGGGCGGAATTGAGCAAAGTTGTACCGTCACCTGTACGATGCCCAAAGCTCTTGCCAGCGACAGGTGCAATCTTGCCTTCTTACCTCGAGGAATTTCGTGGGCTTGCTGTTATATCAGAAAAGCGGGATTATTCACAACTACTTCCAGTTTTGTTTAAAATTACATTGAAATAAGTGATGGCGGCATCGAAGAAGCTTATTGTTAAAGATTTAAGCTGCAACTTAACCCTTTGAAATTGAAAACGTTCAAGGTGGGCTTTTGTTCAAACCACATTTTATGCAACCGCCCGAAACGGCCGAGATTGCGATGCTGTTTTCTTCCGGCCTCTAAAGTATGAAGTAGCAAGCGCAGTTTCTCCAAATGCATTGTATCAGTTTATTGCACGCAGCTTGTTCTAAAAGGCTAATGTGAGCTTCTTTGCTAGGAAGTAGAAAGAATGCCATTTGAAATCTGCACATCTCTTTGTGCGTTGATGGACGGCGAGGGAAGGAAACAAACGAGACGGGTAATGGATAAGGATGGACGTTTCGGCATTTTAAACATACAGGTTAGGGATGGCTTCGGTTTTCTAAAAGATAAACATAAATAAGATTGATACTGGACTTGTTATTCATATCTGAACGAAATATAGCCAATGAAATGTAATACATAATATTACATTTTTTCGTCACTGTATACAAGTGACAATCACTGTGATACAAGTGACAATTTTAAGCATCGTGTGTTAAGTCATAAGAATCTGAGGTCGCCGTTTCATAAATGAGGACTTCACTCATACATACATAATGCGAAAATATGCCGTTATTCCATTTCCATGACGCGCTTCATGAGTTCATAACAATTAAATTACGTAAGCGATACTAAGCGTTATTAAACTGAAACAAAAAAAACTCACCAAGTTTTGTTTTACACATTTCAGAAATGTTCAGTGCCTCACATTTATTGATACAACATACTTCTGTGTCAGGATTAGAGCTCACTATGCATGCAAACATTTCATAGCAGTATGCCATTGTAAACACAGTTTCGTTTTCTTCTGACTTAAATTTTAAATAAAATATTTATAATATTAAACGCGAGAAATGTTTTTCAAAATTATCATTTATACTTCTTCAGATCCTATTTATATATAAATAAAGCCACAATCGCACGTTTTTATTGACTATTTTACTATCTTATGAAGACATTAGTGTTTTTACTTTTAATAATTTCTGTCATGTTAACCACGGATAGTTTTCGAAAGTTTGACAAAGTGCACTTTGCTTCCCCCGAATAGATATATTTCCATAATACTTCCTTTTATATACTTTCTGTAAAGAAAGTAGTGCTACGAAGTTGCTTTCCTAAGCTTTGTCGTAAAGCATGGGGGATAATAAATACATTTCCTCCACAAAAGATGGTGCTCTCAAGCTATTGTGGCTTCCCGTACTGTCCGACCTAAGAATTATCTATAGACGAACATATTGTGCAACATTTAGCCTTTGCTTGTAATAGCTTCCTATTCAGGACGAGACGAGGTGCTGCTGTTGACGTTCCAATTTGAGCTCCAGTGAGAGAATTTCTTTCGTCATGAAAAGCTGCGTGTTAGAAATCTATTTCTTTTCAAGCGTATGTAGGTGTTTGAGTAAGATACAATTAATGGTTGATAAAGACATCTAGTTTCGTGTCGTTGTAACTTGTCAATGGAGTTATTTTTGTAAGCAGCTATCATAATTGACAATAAAGTGTCTGCCCAAATAACAATATTTTGCACAAGGGAAAGATACTTTGAAAGAAGATATATTTGAGAATTATGTTTCCTTACAAACATGTTTTCCAACAAAAGTACTTACTGTTAGAGCTTATCTTGTCTCGATTTAAATAGAGAAATAAATTCGTTAATTATAAAGGAATCAAAATTCCGATTCCTTTATTATAAAAACTAAAAAATTCATTTCTTGCTAAGTTCTAGAAATCATTTCTTACAAGTGTGCCTCTGTATCAAGTATATGTTGCTAACGAAATAGTAATAACTAAATTAATGATTTCGCCGTAGAATATGTGCTACTGAAGAGATAAACAAGTGAAAAAAAGCTAAGTGTAATCAAAATCTTCTATATATTTGGTTAAGAAAGAAAAAATAAACAAAACTAAAAATTTAAATGTCGTATGTAGCTTGCTCAGAAAATGCACAATTAAAATAAAGATTTCATCTATCTCAAATTCATTTCATGAAACAGTGCTCTATGATCGGATTCATAAATGTAAGACAGTTTATTGAATATGCATATGTGCATAATTGGTTACAACCGAAAACATCGCAGACGAAAACGTAGCGGAGAAAACAGCGCAAAGCGAAAACGTCGTGGTACAAAACATCTTGGGAGAAAATAAAGCCAAGAGAAAACATCGCAGTTCTAAAACATCGTGGGGCAAAATATCATCGTCGAAAATAAAGCTGTTAAAAAACTTCGCAGTTTAAAAACATCGTCGTCGAAAATATCGTGGTGAAAAATAAAATACCTACAAATCATCGCATGACCATAACATCGCAGACATGCTTTTTTCAGGCTTTAATAATTGTTAATGGATATTCGTATAATGATTTATGAGAGAAAGGTGGAAAGAAGGGTAACTTTTACATATTTTTTATTAACTAATAAATTATTAAAAAGCAAGAAATTTACACAATACAAGAACTAATTTTCACCATAAGAGTATCAAATTAACAAAAATGAAAAAAATAATATTATAATTAATTTAGCCTTTTTTTACAGATAAGTTCATGCAGTTACCTATCTTTCTTTTTTTATTCTTTTTTAGATTATACTTTCATGAAAAATTATCAGTAAAATTTTATAAAAAAATAATTTATTAATGACCTTTGTCAGTCAACTATGTCAGTTTAAAATTAAGTGCTATAAGTTGCGTTAATTTTCTATGCTTAAGTTTCCATTTTACACTTTCAGCAAATATTTATTAGTTAATAAAAAAATATGAAAGTGAAAATTATCTTTCTTTCCATCTTGCGCTCGCAAATCATTATGTTTTTACAATTATTAAACAATCATTAAATTTTACAATTATTAAAGCCTGAAAAATGCATATCTGCGATGTTATCGTCACGCGATGATTTGTAGGTACTTTATAATTTACCACGATATTTTCGACGACGATGTTTTGTACTCTGATGTTTTAGAAATGCGATGTTTTCTCTTTGCTTTATTTTCTCCCACGATGTTTTGTACCACGACGTTTTCGGCTTGCGTTGTTTTCTCCGCGACGTTTTCGTCCGCGATGTTATCGGCGGACACCGTATAATTTTATTTCTGTATTATTGAGGAAGTAGACATTGTAATTTTCATACTTTAAAATTAAACCTCACAATCTGAAACACTGTTACATGTGACGAATTTTATCTTAAAGCTGTATCTCACCACTAAATAGTGATATTCAATACAAACGATATCTAATAATAAGACTGCATTGATAAATATAAAACTATATTGAAAAGAATGAATATGCAACTTATTAAAACCACTGTGATTTATCTTTCCTTTAGTTCTGCAGTAAAAGCGCACAAGCTGAGTAAAGGGTTATTTGAGAATTTAAGATATATACAAATGTTAGAAATATAGTAGATTTCAAATAGTTTCAAATAGTAAATTGTGAGTGATTTGGTAATTTTGGTAATATTGCGTCTTCGTGCAAGGCTTTGATGCTAGTAATCACACTATGGAAGTAATAGAACTTTGGGGAGACACATTATGTTAATATATGAAGGAACACGCTAATTTCAAATTCATGAGTGGGCAAAATTAAAACTTAGGTAAAAAATGTTTATGTACGAATATTTTAAGCATTTCAAAAGAGGAAAATGGGAAGCATCTTCATCAAGGAGCAAATCAGTAGAACAAGTTTTTTCCTTCAAGAAGAAGAGCACAATACTTGCTTCTCTCGAAATGTGCAAAGTCTTCTGTAAAACCAGGACCTAGTGTGCCTATTTTTGAAAGCCTTAACAAATTATGAGACAATAACTATTACTATCGTGTGCGCGAACTGAAGACCGCAGTCAATTCACACTAAATCATTCCTCTAATTAAATTTGTAATAACTATCCTCATTTATGTCAGATGCAGTACTAGTTCTCAAGATGCACATAGAAATATGTAGCTCAATAATTTGCGTATTTAAGATTTATTTTCAATGTCTATTGCGAAGTTAATTGAATTCGAGGAATAGTTTTAATGAATGTTAGAAAATGAATAATCTGAGATTAGATTCATTAGAGAAATTTAAATAATCTGAATTTCCTCATGTTAATTTTTACTTCCTTGTACGAAGTTAAGGAAGCATTGTAATCGCGAAAAATTTCAGGTAACATATTTCAACGAATATATCTATTTTGATCGCTCTCGAGTCCATCTGACCGATGTTTTTGCATTGACATCTGTACGTACGGACAGAATGAAGGACTCTTTTCCCCAAGACCGATTGTAAAATGGATTTAAAATGTATTCTGAAGAGAATTTTTTTTCGTGACATCTGTACGTACGTATGTATGCATTTCGCATAACTCAAAAACGAGTAGCTTCAGAATGTTGATATTTTGTATATGGGAGTGCTAATAACATGCAGCTGTGTACTTCCTTTTTTGGTTGCAATCGGCCACACCAAAAGAGTATATGTATATGCATACACATACTTACTCTGCTACTCGGCTCCGTGAGATCAGTTCTTTCTTTCTCATATGTTGGTAAATTTTGCATTTTTTGTTTTAAAAGTGTCTGAATTACGTTATTATTATGCTCCGGTTAAGGTTTTTATATCTTTACTTAATCTGCATGCAATAGTCGGAGAATTATTAACAATTTAAAAGTTGTTTAAGTGCTACTAAGCCTAATGAAGTCGCCATTTGTTTATATTTGAGACTCTTTAGTAGAATAGTGAATTAAGTCAATTTCGTCACCACATTCACTGTCTTTTTGCGGAGTGGGACCAAACGTAAACTTCAATTTTGTGCAAAAATACCCCACTTTCTGAATTGCTTGTTCTTGCGAAGAAAGTTTAATATAGATTTAAATTTTTTAGCTGTTTTTTAATTGTATCTGGTGTTTTATGTTTTTCTGCATTTTACAATTTTGAATGAAGATGTTTTGAGACTTTATGTATTTTTGCCTTGCCGCGAAGTGAGAACTGAGTTAATTGAAATTGTTAATGGAATGAGAAATATATCTCGAATGAAATTCGAGGAACTACGTTTAAATAAAATGCAGCAAAAATTTGTATAATTTAATAGGCTGCGCAAGGAATTCATGAGCAAGGATTATGGGCAAAGAATTCTTGTGCTGTCCACATCAGATTTTTCTATTTATTTAGATGACTATTTTAATCTATTAAATATGCATTATGAAACTGCTACGAAAAAGTCGATTATAATAATAAAATTTAATATAAGTTTTAAGCACAATATACGTTTTTAGCAGGTGACTAAAGGGATCCGCAACCAAATATGTTTACGTATTTAAACTGTGAATTTGCTTTGAAAGTTACGAAATCTGTTTTGGTTAACTCAACGATTTAAAAGACATACTCATCATTTGGGAGCTTAGAAAGGGGTGAACATCATAATAAGACTTTCGTAATTATGTTTGGCAAACTTTGCATACATTGCTGAATAAACATACGCGTTTGCCATACATTACACAAATCTATTTCAATACCTAAAAGAAAATGTTTCTGCTTCGATAGCGAATGTCAGAAACAGAGAACGGCTAATCTGAAATGACAAAGAATGAAATCAGCTTGTTTCACAGTTTAGTGAATGTTACGATGACATCCTGAATATATTTTGAAATAACAGAAAAATGCCTGTTATAAAGCTCTTGGTTATTTTGACATGGTTGATTTATTTTGTCTTCGCTTCCAGGTTGCTCTCTGTGGCCTGCTGCTTCGAATCCTCTTACGGAAATAGGATGCCGAAGAATAATATAAGGGCTTGCATTTATCTACAGTAGCAATTGTTTTAGAAAATTCATAGGAAGAGTAAGATGAGATGAAAGGAAATAAAGTGTGTTGCATATTTTGTGCAGTAGGTTGTTGAATGTGGAAAACAAAGTTGGTATAAGGATAGAAGATGATACATGAAACAGTAATATGAAAGGTACTCTTGACTTTAAATGTGAAAGACATACGGAAAACCAAATGTATCTTCGCATATCCCTATTCGATACGGACGATGTTAGGTTCCCTCCCCAAAAAAAGAGAACCCATTTTTCGTTTTACTATAGATATGTATTTCAAAGAATTCCCTTTCTGTGTTAAACCGAAAGTACTTCTTAAAGTATATTTACATATTAATTAAATGGAAGTTAAGAAAAATAAAGCAAGAAAATATTTTTTAAAATTTAATACGTTTTATTATTTTTAAAACATTAAAAAATATTTTTTAAAAATAGCAATTATTATTTAAAAAATTAAATAATATTTTTTAAAAATAATAAAACTACCCACATATACTAGAAAATGCCGACCAGCAGCCGAATGGTAAAGTCCCTGAACGCTAGTAGTTCGGTCCGAGATTCGAATCTCGCAAACGGGCTCAATGCTTGGGCGTTTTCGTGCATTTCCCCATGTGTAACATGTTAATACGAGCCAGGTCCCCTTAGACAATCCTCCACGAAGACATCCTTCCCCTTCGTCTAGTGCCTTAGAGTAGAAGACGTAAATAATAATAATAATAATAGTAATAATTACAATAATAATAATATTCTAGACCTTTAAATATTATGTCAATGAATTGAATAACTGCTCTAATTGGTTCGGTGTTCTTCATACCAAAAGGTTTGAATATATCCTGATATTTCCGAATTTCAAACAAAGCCTGGATGTTTTTGCAAAATAAAAAGATAATGATAAACATTCAGTGTAATAAACGATAGTGAAATGTATTGGTAAATATTAATATTACACTTTAGAGAAATTAGGTACTTTTTTGAAAGCAGGAGGGATGAAGAAATGAGCAACCTCTTCGCCGGGAATCGAACCACGGACCTCTTGCTTACGCGTCAAGCGTGCGGACCACTACACCACGAAGGCATGGGAAGAAGGCGGGAGAAATACCTTATATACTCCCCCTTTTAAAAGGCGACTGGGGATTAGAGGCCCCAATCGTCAAATCGTGGTGGTGGAGAATCATCATCCACCACCCTTTTAGTTCGGACGCCAGTGTAGAGACATTAGGTTCTTTCGGAAGCAGAAGTGATAAAAAATGAGCAACGCCTTCGCCAGAAATTGAACCACGGACCTCTCGGTTACGCGTCGAGCGTGCTGATCACTACACCACGAAGGCAATTGAAGAAGGCGGGAGAAATACCTTAAAACACATTTTATGGAAAGACGAAGCAAATTGAAATATTTCGCTTTATTTAAAGCCACATATGAGCAAACATATAAAAAAGTACTCCGAGAGCTTTCGGATTTTATATTATGCCCAAAAAGCTTTTTTTTATTTACACATACATACACATTCCGAAATCATTTGGGCTACGCCGCTTTGGGCTAAAAATATTTAAAACCAGCATATATTTAGAATATCTGACTGATAGTCTCGAGCATCGGAAATAAAAATATTTTTTTTTCCGTACAGTGTTGCCACTGCTTTCTTTGAAATCATTGAGTTTCTTAATCAAAAATGCTTTAAAGTTCAAAAAATATGAAACAAATATAAATCAAAATTCGGGCTTCCAGGTGCCCCTATTCTGTTGGGGATAACATTATGCAAACTTTGATGGCTCTAGGTATCATACATTCATGCAGATTCTAAATTCTTTAATTTATTCCTTATGGTAAAAGGCGATCACATTGGTGGCAACAATTTGAAAAGTGATACAGCCGTTTAAGTGAAACAGCCGTGTTTGGACGTAAAATGCCGTTTCGAGCCTAATAGCCCTACTGGTGCCGTTTCGAGACTTCTTTTAAAAGGCCTTTTTAAGTCTTCTCTGTTCTAACACCCACTTTGGTTAATAATTACTAATAATATTTAACATAAACAATAATTTGGATTTAACTTATCCATAATTAACTCACATACTGAACTGAGTTAAATAACTGAGTTACCTGTACTACCTAAGTTATTAAGTTATAGAAAGATAAGAAACACAAGTTAAGAAAGTGTTTTGTACTTTTAAGGTAAAAGAGAGGTTGTAATAAAATTATTAACCAGACGGACGAAAGGACCTGTAAACAGGTATAGTTCTCAACACATTGAATATTAAACGGCATAAGCAAAATCGCACAAAAATTATCCGATAACAAAGTAAATACTTGCTCACTAGGTTACATTTAAGATTATTACATGATATGTAAATGCAAAGTACATGAATTGTTGAGAAAAGTGTATACTCCGGGTATAGTGATTTAAGCGAAAGGTGATAAAATAATCTCCGAATATTCTTTCCGGTATCACTACTCGATAAAATGTCCTCCAGATTCAATTTCAACCTGTGTTCTTCAAATTTAAATACAGTAGCAAAATTCAAAATTTTTGTGTTAAAAGTTTCAAAGCATTCTCAGCTTCGGCTGATAAACCTTTTTGTGTTTAAAATCAGTAGTGGAAGATAACGTACGCGTTGCAAAAATTATTCACTTCACGCTCCTGTGACTGATTTGAAATGTGGACTTGATGTAAAACACTTGAGAGCTATAGTTCGACCGTCTCAAACGCAACCCTTTCTGGCATTCTGCCAAAACACATAGACTCGTCCAAAAGGGGCGTTATTAGTTACTGCGACGTGAAAAGTTACGTGAAAGTCTTCTCTGGAAAGAGATATGCTGGAGGGACGGAAAGTTCCCATCCTTCCACCCTATTTTGAGAATAATTCGGTCCCAATGGCGCATGCGTGTTTGCGCTGATGGTCGTGGATGAGGCGGTCGAACTATATCTGACTTAGGACAGCCTGAAAGCAGAAAGTGGGTACCCTATTCCTGGATAACATAGGGCCAAAAGAACATGAAATGCACTCAGATGGCGTATTTAAGACAGAATTTTTCTAAACATTTTCGGAACTAAATATGATTATGCATAGTAAGCTGTTTGCGATTCGGAAACCTCGTATCACGTTCAAAACATTTTACATTACACAATATTATTCTCGGTGTTTGAAAGATATTTGTACTATATATACATCCCTAAAATGGATGCCTCTTGATGTGAGATAAATCATGAAAGCTTTGTTATAACAAAACACTTAGCTTAATCTATTTGTTTTTTGACTTCTTTGTACGAAGCAAAGGAAGTATTGTAATGACGAAAAATTCCGGGTATCATATGTAAAAGAAAGTATCCATTTTAACGGCTATCGAATGCAATTGAAGGAAGTTTTTGCGCGACAGCTGCACGTAAGTACAGAATAAAGGACTCATTTTGCCCAATCGAGGCGTCTGTACGTACGCCCATCACTTATCTACGTACGTATCTCGTATAACCCCAAAAATGAGTAGCCTCATAACATTGAAATTTTATATATATGTAATATTTGAAATCGATGGGCATTGGAAACGATGAAGCCTAGCAATCAGAGGCCGGGTGTCGTCGTTGCGAAGTGGAAGGCAGCCGAATGGAGGACACAGAAGAATTTCACTTTAAAAACTCCACATCTTTATTCAATTCAAACGTCAGATCATTTTCCTTTAGACGAAGCTCACATATCTATTAATGATTTAAATAGACATAATATTAAATTTAGAATCTTGACGTCATAAACATTTTTAACAGTGGGAAGATGAAGAGACAGAGCGAAGCGTTCGTACAGCAGGCAATGGCAGGAAGCAGTCTGACGAAAAATGGCTTTTAGAACTATTTATAGTGGAGGTTAAGTAACAGGCCAGAGTGTTCTGGAAAAGACTGGTCTAGGGGGGAAAATCCTGAAATTGCGAAAAGTTAATTAGAGGTTGCCTGTTCACGTACAGCACAGCCATCGTATGTTTTATATTTTACATATACTGGACTGCTATTTTATTCTTATATGTTGATAAACTGCAAATGTTTTGCTTTCAAAATGGTTGAGTAGTATTGTCCTTATCTTCTGGTTAAGGGTTTTATGCTTTTACTTAATCTGCATTAAATAGTTGTAGAATTATCAACAATTTAAAAGTTGTTTAAGTGTGGCTAAGTTTAATTTTTCTTACCATAACAGCGATATTTGTTTACATTTGGAACTTAGCAGAATAGTGAAAGTCTTTCTGCATCTTCAATGTCTTTTTGCCGAGTGAGACCAAACGGAAACTTTTAGTTTTGTGCACCGAAAAAGCTGCCTTCTTGCCCGCTGGCCGAGATGCTTGTTTTTTCGTAAAAACTGAATCATAAAATTTACTTTTTTCATTGTTTAACTGTATTTGGTGTTTTATGTTCTATTCGCTGCGAAATGAGAAGGGAATTAATTGAATGGGAAATATATCTCTAATGGAATTCGAGGAAATAAGTTTCAATGGAATGCAACAAAGAGTGCATATAATTTAATATTCCGTACAAGGAAGTTGTGTGGTGTATGCAGTAGATTTTGTAATAGAAGAATAAGGAAAATAAAAAAGTCAAAGCAAGGAAACGATTTTCATTTTAAAATATTGGACAGAAAGAGAAAAATCTTGAAATTTTATGGAAATCTGAAAAATTACAAATAACTTAGAACTGAATTAGTTATTTATGACAAAACACACTAGCATTATTTGGCTAAGGAGAAGAATATTCCGTGGAAGTTTTTTAATAGAAACTGTCTCTTATTTATGAGGAAAGGCCACAAAATCTCCGTGATTCTGTCCCAGTGCAGCAAACGATTTGGGCTTGAATTATCATAGTTTTAAGGCTTCAGCTACCTGGTCTCACTTGAAGTACTGTTGTTATACTTCTAAGGATGCGAGTAGTTTTAATCAACCGTTTAATTATGAGACTAGTGAAGCATATGCCTTCCAAAAAGAAACTTCTGTAAATGAAAGTTACAATATACTTAAAAAAGCAGAATTATATTAACAATTTTTTGTGTTCATAAATGATTTTAAGTAAGATGCAACTAAAAATTAAACAAATATTGTATCAAATAAAATCAGGATAAAAATAAACTGAGTTTTACCTAACATTGAAGAAATTATTTCCTATGATTATATACTTATGATTTCAAATTTCTTTTCATTTTTCTTATAAATACTTATGATTTCAAATAAAAATTTTCAAGCATTTAGATCTGCAGTTGTTGATTCTACATACATAACAGTATTAGTTTTCCTCTTTAGTCGTTAATTTAAGAGGATCAAAACTGAATTAACTAAACAAAGTCTTGAAGCTCTCAGAATAACAGCTTAAATTATAAGTGCCTTTTCTTTTTTCATCTAAAGCTGAAAAGCGGAGAGACTCCAAAAGGGAAAAAACAATATTGAAATATTTTAAAAAACATTAATATCTACAAAAAGCTGTTTATTTTTTGTAAAAACTAAACAATGATATAACGCTAAGTAGTGAATAAAAAGAAATATTTTTTAAGCTATTAAGTTAAAAAAAGAAATATTTAAGTCAATGAAATCTATTAAAATAATAAAAGATAAATAATTATATGTTTTCAAGTAGTGAGTGGTATTAAAATATATTTTTAAGCTTTTAAAACTTCTTAAAATGCAAACGTAGTTTTGATAAAAAAAAGCAGTGGATTAAATCTTAAAGATGTGGTGATGATAGAAACCATCAAATATTTAATTGCATTTTGTATTTATTTTTCATGCTTTTTAATTGCTTCTCAAATCTTCTTACGATTGCATTTTTTCTGTGTACAAAGGCAGTCTGCTAAGCAAATTAAACTGCAGTTTCAACATATTTGAAGAAAGTATTTAAGACTATTTATTTTCTGATTTTGCTTACGCTTATTTTCTATTTACAGTAAATTTAATCATAGCTTAACTTAATTCAGATTAAATTTTTATTTATTAAGGTAACCCTTAAGTGTAAATATTGAGTAATGTTTGAATAGTTTGTGCTTATTTTAAACTGATTTTGATGTATAATTTTATTTTAAAATCAGCGCTGTAATGAAAAGAAAATAAAGACGCTGTTGATCGCTTAGTCAGACGAAATATCCTTCAAAAACTAATGATAAAATTATATAAGCACATCAATTCAATTAAAGTATTTTTCGCAAGTAAATTAAAGTTTTTGTAAGAAAGCTGATTGCATGCGGATGTCATAGGATAGTAAGATTTACTAAATATAGTAATTCAAATTGCTTATAGATTTCGCATTCCTAAATACAGCTATATAGCTCAATTTGTATTTTCATTTAGGTTTTTTTGATAGTCTTAGATAAGCTTTGAAACTCAATTGCCATGCGATAAGTAAACTAAACTGGTTTCATTAAACATCAAATTTTAAGTCTGATTTGCAGTTAAAAACAAATAGCAAAATAAAATATTAAAAAATAAATAAATAAAAAAAAGAAGAAAAATAAAAAAATATCTGAAAGGATTCAATTTCATGTTACGTCCAAAGGGGCGTTTTTTAACGTTTTATGTGTTACCCTTATTTATTAAATATCATGCTCTTCGCACTTAAAACATAAAATTCAGTTCAACAGCAATATCGCAAAATAATTTAAAATGAGCATATCTTTCGAATTTCCGATACACAATTCCGCGCGCCTGGAGATAGAAAGGTTTTGTTTTTTCCGTAGAGTGTTGCCATTGCTCGTTTTTAAATCGTTGAGTTTGTTCATCAGAAACTTGTTTAAGTTTTATAAAATATAAAATAGATAACAAAACAAATGCCAAATTCGGCCTTCCAGATGCGCATATTCGGGTGGAAACGTACGTTATTCAAAACTGGATGGCTCTAGGTACCGTTGTTTTATCACATTTGCAGAAATATACGTACATTTATGCAGATTCTTCATTGTTTAATATCTTTAAATACAATACAGGGCGATAACATT
This sequence comes from Stegodyphus mimosarum, assembly GCA_000611955.2. NCBI lineage: Eukaryota > Metazoa > Arthropoda > Arachnida > Araneae > Eresidae > Stegodyphus > Stegodyphus mimosarum. Next base: position 749,300 of record KK115202.1, on the reverse strand, counting down.
TGGTGGCAACAATTTGAAAAGTAATGCAGCCGTTTATAGAGATTCAACGCAAAATCGCAAAAAGAAAATAACAGTCCTCCAGTGACAAAGCCCCTTTCGACTAAAAACCTGAAAGGTTTCAGATTTTAAATTAAGTTCAAAGGGGCGTTTTTTTAACGTTTTGTGTGTTACTTTTATTTATATTTTATTATGTTCTTCGCACTTAAGCCATAAAATTCAGTTAAAGAAAAATATCGCAAAATAATTTTAAACTGAGAATATCTTTAGAATTTCTTATACACAATGTCACGCACTGGAGATAAAAATGTTTTTCCTGTGCAACGTTGCCATTGCTCGCTTTGAAATCCTTGAGTTTGTTAATCAAAATTTCGTTAAAGGTTTACAAAATATGAAATCGATAATAAAAAAAGGAATTCTAAATTTCATATTTGGGCTTTCAGATGCCCATATTCCCAGCAGGATTACTATTCAAAATTCGATGGCTCTAGGTACCGTCGTTTTTCACAATCGTATACTGTTATTTTATCAATGTTTTGTCACAACATGCATATTTATA